>JAVJIF010019875.1:0-87457 GCA_038442645.1 Agave tequilana | reverse complement strand
CTCATCTCTTGGGCGCCATTGAAGAGCTGCGGAAGCTTTCAAATTTGTTTTTAATGGAAAGGAAAGAGGAAGAAGAAGAGTCTAAAGGTCTCTAAAAATTTCAAGTGAAGAGATCTGTCCTCTCTACAGTACGATCAGACTTTTATAGGCCAATGAGCGCCTGAACGACGCCTCGAAAAGAGTACAGGCTGTCGTTTCAAATTAATTTGAAACGCCGCCTAAAGCGCATCCCGAGAAGCACCGATTCAGCCACTAAGGCTTAACCTCGCCAATGAGCCGAAGTGCGGACTTCGCACAAGTCATCAAGAACTTCGCCAAAAAGGTTGCCTTAGCCCACTAAAGGCACAGTTCGCCAACATGCCAGCATCGTGCGAAGCTCATTCAAAAAGGATCCTGTCCTTAACTCTGCACAAAGTTTAGCCCCGCTATGGCCAAATTCTCAATGAAGGCAGGCAAAAATCAGATGAGCAGAGGATAAACTTTCATTGATTTAAGAGCAAAGGTACATTGATATTACATCAAGGTTTATTTCATACAACAGAATCACGTTGCTCAGCAAGATCATTTGCGCAAAAGGCATACAAGTGGTTTTATCTGCTTCCAGACCAGACTAACTGGACACGAAAGGCTTCCTCCTGCACAAGGCCGTAACCAGTTGTGCCACGAGGACACGGCCATAATTCTCCACAAAAATGGTACATTTTGCCACCAGAAAGCTGGATCTCCTTTGATGAAAATTGGCAATGAACTTATCACCGCCAACACGATAGATCACCTATAATGGGAATTGGCAGTGATGTCAGTGATCTCACAGGTGTGACATCCGCCTTCCCGAAGTGGATCATCTCGGATAAGCGGCTACCAGCCTCACCTCAGAACGAATCATCTCGTATAAGAGGCTGCCAATAGCCTCTGGGACACACATCAGCTGCCCAAGTTGTTCCTCCTGCTTAAAAGTAAAGCTTCAACTGGGGAAGCATAAGGCAACTTTTCGTCTCTTTCATCAAGACACAAGATCGGCGAACATAGCTCACTGCAATGCAAAATTGGAGCAAGTTAGCAGTTAAACACAAAAGATACTGCAAAAGCGCTAAAGCGAATTCTTTGGGGCGAAGCAATCCGATTCGATTGGAGCAGAGGATAAGCCCCGCTTGCACAGTGATGATGAGCTAGCTCAGTAAACGCCAAGTCTTAACCTCGCCTATACAGTTAAGCCAGACTGATCCTATTGGACACAGTCTTAGCCTCACCTATATGGCAAGACTGGCTCAACCTTGAAGAGACTAAGTCCCAAGTTCTGCCTGTGCAGCGGACTTAACAAGCAGTGATCTTTCTCTGATCAAGTCAAGATGATAGCTTCGCTGGGAAGCTATGCTGAAATCCTTCTCCGCAGATCAGTTAAATAGAGAACAAGGGAAGCTAATCCCTGAAGCAGCCGCTAAAGCTGAATTAAGGGAGATGAATTCCCTAAAATCGGTGAAGTCGTTTGAATGATCAAGACTACCGGTCCTTGGCCGGATAATGACCAGAGTGGGCATTCCCACTAATTCAGAGATCTGAGTATCTCTCTCAACCAAGAGAAGAGGGGCAGAGCAGATCACTTCTCTCTTCAGAGGACCTCAAGTGTCCTATTTATAGGCCCCATGGCCTGAGCGCTGCCGCCTCAAGCGTGGAAGCACGAGCGCATTTAAGGCATTTACTGCGCCTTGAGAACAGGGAATATCCTCCCTCGGAAACGTGCAAATCGGAGAATATCTCCCTCAATCAGAACGAGAAAGAAGTAATCCTTCTCGTAACCGGCCCACGGCAGTTGGCCTCGGGAAAGCGACAAACGCTCCAGGGCGAACGTATCTCCAGAAGCCCAGATGCGGAGCTACCCGCACGCGAAGCTACTCAGAGTCACGAACCTCTGTGCAATTCTTCGGCGAATCTACATCCCAAAGCAGGATTTAAAGCGAAGCTGAACTCAACCATTATGGCGACGTTCATTCTCCACCGATCAAAGCAGTTCAAAGTATTTCAAAGTCTGAGCCATCGCAGACTTTTGAAAACTTTGAAGGGGGTCTTGTTGACACTTTAAAAAAGACAAGATTCTTATTGGTCCGAACAATGTCTAAACTTGTTGACATTTACAAAAGACAAGTGACAGACGAGCTGAAGACAGTTTTCACCCATCTCCGAGGGACAGGGAAGCAACTTGGACTCCACTGATCCGCAAGCAGACAGTGAACCGGATTGTTTCTAAACAGACCTCAGCAGATCTAATGTGCTAACACTTAGCATCGCATGAGCCCAAAGGGATAGCCTCGCTTGAGAGGCTAGTATCACCCGACTCGCCTTGAAGCCATTCGAAGCCTCGCCAAGAAGCTAACTCGCAACTTCGCCACAGGGGACTTCCAGCTCCGCCAAAGGGTTTCTTTCGGACTTCGCCAGAAGCTGCTTCTAGCTCCGCCACGAGCTCAATGCGGACAGCTCCACTATTGGTTTGCTATGGTCAACCTTTGACCAATTAAATCACCAGATTAGATCAGATCAAATCCAATTAAGATCAAATCAGAGATCAAATTTGGCAGTTGATTCCATAATCTCTTGGCTCTTCTAAAAACGAGTAAGAAGATCAGGGAAAATCCTTCAACGATATGGTAAGGATCAAAACGGATCAAGAAGATCAACCGACCTGCCAATTCTAGCTTCGCAGAGGCTGATCCTAGCCTCGCAGCAAGGCTACTTTCCAGATTTAAACAGATTCGATTCAATCTGTTTTCATATTTTCAAGGGATGATTATACCCTTGCTCTCCCTATAAATAGCCCGCCAGGGGTACAAGGAGACACGCACAGACGCATACACACAAGAGGACTCCACAAGAAGAGGCTTCTTCATAACGCACCGTGCGCTCTCGAATTCAGAGACCTTTAGAGAATTGCTTTCTCTATCTAGGGTGTTGATACCCTAACATCGTCCTTCTTCTCAAGGATCTCGGAACCAGGCGAGAAGGAATTCCTAATTGAAGGTGATTTGAGAAGCAGCAAGAGGGTTCTACCAACCTTCTGTTCTCTGATTCCCTGAACCAGGCGAGAAGGGATCTCATCGCTCGCATCGTCAAAGGGGCAAGTGGTCGCGCGCTGATCAGACTCCTATCGGCACACTTCTCCAGAATCTCTGAGGAGATCTACTTGTAATCTTTTTAAGAATACTTGTAATTTAGCTCCTCAACCCTTTTTATTGTAAGTTTTCCCCTTTGCAAACATAATGGAAAACAAATATAAGGGGGCTGTTTTGGGCTATTTTGCACAAGATTTAAAGAGGGTTTCAAAGCTATTTTTTCATCTCTCTTAGAGTTTTTCTCCACTTATTTTAGGATTAATATTTCCATATCAAAAGGAGAGTTTTCAAGAGTGTTTTCAAAAAGATTTCTTGAGTTTTTCACCACAACTCTATCTTATTTTTCTCACACAAACTTGAGCTTTTCATTACCATATCTATCCTATAGGAGCTTTGTTGTGAGAGTATTTTTAGGTGATCAAAGTGTAGAGATCACCAAGTGTTCATCTTTTTATTTGAGGAGCTGAACTTGCGGGTTCATATTGTGACGAGTTCTTGTGGGAGCTCAGTGTAGAGGTGCCGTCTCGCAAGCTAGTGTGCTTGCGTGTGTTGTTCTTGCAAGAACAAGAGAGGAACTAGTGAGTCCAAGAGTTCTAGTGTGAACTCGTTGTAGGTGTTGCGGTACCGAGTGATCTTGCGGGATCGATTCTAGTGAAAATCCTTCATAGTGTTGAAGGCGGGGACGTAGAGCAAGGGTGCTCGAACCTTGAAACAATTCTCTTTTGTTTGTGATTGCTCATATCTCTCTCTCACTTGTATTTATATATCTTGCATGCTTATATTGTTTATCTCTCTATATGCTTGATATATCTTGTGCTTAATTGATATATGTTTGGGATTGTGTGCTCACACTTGTATTCAACCAAGAGAGCATAGTGGCTCCTCAACTCTTAATCTAGAGGAATCTAGAGCAGATAGTCTAGAGCCATTCACTGGGAATTCGGCTACACTCTTATGCTATATTTTGTGTGTTAGCTTTAGTTTACATAAATAGTTTTTAATTCTGCATCATTAGCATTAGATTAGCTAGTAACCTATTCACCCCCCCTCTATGTGTATTTTCAATTGTATCAGAGCTTGGTGCTCTTGACTTGGGTCTAACAACCTTGAGTTAAAGACATTTTTTTTAGCTAATCACAATATTTGTTTACACACATATATGGATTTCATGACACCTCCAATGTTTGATATTCTTAACATTCATACTTGGAAAGTTAAGATGTCAATGTACCTCAAAGCACTAGGAATTCATATTTATCTTGCAACCATTAAAGATTCATATTGTTTAAATGAAAAGCATCTAGAGGCTAATGCAAAAGCCATCCATGCATTAAAGAGTACCCTAAATAATGATTATTTATGTAGGGTTTCTAAGATTGATTCAGCTTTTGTAGTATGGAACACATTTGTCTCGCTTGGTGAATAAAAGCAACACTATATGGGGAGTGACTCAGATGATGGAAGTGATGCTTCCAACATATGCTACATGGTCCAAGGGGATGACCTCCCTGAGGTATATTTTGAATCCGAGCTAGAAGAAGATATTGACATGCCTTATGATGAGCTTGCATCTTTTTGTCAAAAACTTCTTGAAAAATATGATTTATTAAAAATTAAAAATGATAAGTTGAAAAGGAAAACACTTCTTTGTTAAAAGAATTTTTTTTAAAAATAACTTTAAATGTGTTTCAAAAGAAATGAATTTTGAAAAAGGAGAATATTTTCTTGTCTTTAAAATTAAATGACATTTGTGAAGGAAACAATTCATTGAAAAATAAAATTATTTCAGTGGAAAAAGAAAAAGGGATTGTTTTGACAGAAAATAACTCTTTGAAAAGGAAAATTTTTTTAAAAGAAAAATAAAACTTTTCTAAAAGAAAGATTATTGATTCTCATTCTTGCCATGTCTCTCATGCTTATTTGGTGGGAAAATTGAAGATCGAAGTGTAAATTCTTTATTTGATGGTAAAGAAAATTACAGCGGATCAATAATTCTTTTACAAGAGAGGGGAGATATTCAAGCTCAAATCTCCCCTTTGTTTAATGCCGAGTTCTTGATGTGACGATGGAAAGTGAATCTTACTTTTCGTTGACCGGGGTGAACGTCAAGACTTCTTGAGAATCTTCTCTTTAGATGGTGAACGAAGTAACACAGCTTCTATCCAACAAGAATCTCAAAGAGACTTTAGGCAAGAACAAACTTGTGCGCAACAAATTGTTAGAAGAGTTGAACTCTCTCTTTCTTTTAGCTAGAGATCTTGGTCCTTCTACGGCTTACAACCAAAGTTCTTCTGACCAGATTTGTTTTCGACCCTCTTTCATAGCAAACTGGGCTATTTATAGAGGTTTCAGGGGTAAATGTGTCCCCTAAAAATACTCTATAATGGGGGTTAACTTCCTCATTACGTGGGCAGAATTGACCCAGTAATGAGGGCAGTTATAACTGAGACGCAGGTTTCTCTGTAGTTGAAACGCGGGCTTCGAGCTCGCGTCTAACCGTTGAGGTAACGCTTGAACTTTGCCTTTGGTTGAAATGTGAGCTTCAAGTTTTGGGTCAAACTTTGTGTGAGACGTAGGCTCTGGGCTCTGCGTCTTGGTCGTTGTGGTAAAGTAGAGACGCGGGTTTCGACCCTCGCGTCTTAGTACTGTAGTGATGTTACTGCAGTAATGCTGAGACGCGGGTTTTGACTCTCGCGTCTTGGTACTGTAGTGATGCTACTGCAGTAAGGCTGAGACGCGGGTTTCGACCCTTGCGTCTTGATGCTGTGGTAGTGACTATGATTAGCCCTACGTCTGGAGTTTGTACTCTGCTTTTTGATGACTTGTCTTTAGTGATTTTTAGAAAGCCTACATAACCCCCTCCAAAGTTTTTGATATTCCGTGGTTGACTGGACGGATTTCGAAATACTTTGAACTCTAGTTGAATTCATACTTCTCATGATTGGACTAACAAACATTTTAAATGCCCTGAGCTTGATCTTATCTGAAATGTGGTCTTCGTGAGTGTACTATAAAAACCCTTTGAAGCCACTTGAGATGATCACGGTGAGTGCCTAGATACGCGGTCTAGACTGAAATCACCTAGAGGGGGGTGAATAGGTGATAATGCTAATCAATGCACAAATTAAAATGTTATGATGCAACGATCACCAGAAACAAGACTAGAAGCCGAATACCCCGTGAAGGGCTCTGAACTCCTTCCTCGTGATTCTCTAGATAAGAGTTTGAGGTGCGCAATGCAATCTTGTTGTATGAGTATTGATCGACAATATGGCAATGAATATGAAGTAAGTAAAAAAGCAATGAATATAAAGCAAGTAAATGAAGCAAGTAAACCAATCGCAAACACTGAGATTTGTTTCGAGGTTCGAGCACCCAGCTCTACGTCCCCGCCTTCACCCAGAAAGATTTTCGATCCACTAGAACTTTCACAAAGGATTACAACTACTAGGGAGTACCCAACTCCTCAATCACACTCCTCTAATCCATAGGTAGTGGAGCCACAAATACAATAATCACTGGATGATCAAAAGACCACAAACTCTCTCTTAAAAACTTTTTTTTCCTTACAAAAACCTAGAGAATAATATATAAGATTGAAGCTCAAGGTTTTGTAAGTAATATAAAAAATAGAAGAGAGATTTTAAGAACCAAAAACTTTCAGAAAACTTTTGAAAATAATAACCCAAACTTAAACAAAAGCTTTTTCTCAAGAAAACTCAAAACTTTTGATTTTTGAATTTGTTGTTGTGAAAACCTCTACCCTAATGACCGCTTTATATAGGATTTAGAAAGAGTAAACATAGAAAAGTTTTACCTGAAATAAGAGGAAGAAATTGACCCTCTAATACAGCTAACCACGTTTTATTTAAACTTAAACACATTTTGAAAACATGTTAAAAATCAGTCTCTAGAAAATTAGCCATTACTGCCAATCTGGCAGATTGGTCAACTTTGAGCACAATTTCAGGCTGTAAACGTCTGAATTCAGAATTAGGTATATAGAAATAATTTGTAGATCTTAAGTCTTCGTTTTAATGCAACTGAAATCAACTCAATATCATTTTTATTAAAACGTTATCAATAAAACACTGACAGGTGTCAAAACAGAAACTGTAAGCTATTTTCAGAACAAGAACAGAGTTCAACCAAATATTTGACATCTCTAAATTTGAATCTGAAAATGATTATTGAATAAGAAATCTAGATCTAAAAGTTATCTTTGAAATTCAAGTTAAATCATGTTATTTGAATATAAGAATAAAAAGTTATGATAACAACTATAAAAGAGTATCAAGCAGATCAGCATAACTAAAACTGGTTCAAATCCAAACCCGATATATGTACTTGAAATCCAAAACCGATTAAATCAAAAACCAAACGTATTAAATTTATGTGTGTGTATTTGAGCTTCAAATGTGTATACTATTCTTTAACAAACTAAAAATATAAAAACTTTATAGGAAGGTGTCTCTGAACCGTTTTGCCGAGCTAGAGCCTTCTCTTCTATGAAAACGTCCTCTTGCGTCATTTGCCTTTTAGCGCCATTATCCTTGCAATATGCTTAATAAGGCCATCATGACTAGTACAAAGCTGAAACTCATTCTAAACAACTTATTAGTACAAATAACTTCTATGTGTTTTGTTATCATCAAAACTTAAACAAATAGAGAGTGTAACCTTTTGGGCCAACAATCTCCCCCTTTTTGATGATGACAAAACATATAGGTTATAACACAAGATATAAAAGGGATATAAAAACTCCCCTTCAAATGATACTCTATTTTATCAAGTATAAAATATGAAAACATATACATATATGAATATGTACAAAACATGAAACCTACATATACATATATGAGATAAACATGTAGAAAATATGAACATGTATAAAATATGAAACCAAAACATGAAATCACCAATACTTCTCCCCCTTTTGTCTGTAGGCTGTCTAAAATCATTAAAAGACAAGCCATTAAAAAAGGCAGAGTTTCAGGTTCCAGACACAGGACTAATGATGGCCATCCGCATCTCAGCATCAAGGCGTGAGGGTCCAAATCCGCGTCTCAACATCAAGGCGCGTGGGCTCAACACCCGCATCTCAACATCAAGGCGCGTGGGCTCAACACCCGCGTCTCAACATAAAGGCGCGTGGGCTCGACACCCGCGTCTCAACATCATGGCGCGTGGGCTCGACACCCGCGTCTCAACATCAAGGCGCGTGGGCTCGACACCCACGTCTCAACCTCAGGGCGCGAGGGTCCAAGGCCCACGTCTCGGTTATAACCGCTCTGGTTATGGGGCCAGTCACCGCCCACATCGCGGGAAAGTTAGCCCCTCATTATGGAGCATTTTTAGGGGGCACGTTCACCCCTGAAACCTCTATAAATAGCCCCGCCGCTATGAGGGGAAGGACACACACACACACAGAGACGGGAGATGACACACAGGCAGACAGAGAGAGAGAAGCAAGGGAGAGCTCAACTCTTCAGCAAGCTTGCCGCGAAAAAGTTGCTCTTTGCCTACCTTCTCTTTGAGAGTTTTGGTAGACGGAGCTGTGCTACTCCTTCTACCAGCCGAAGACAAGATTCACTCTCCATCGCCACTTGAAAAACCCAGCCTTAAACAAAGGGAGGATTCAAGACTCAACATCCTCCCTCCCTTGTAACCGGAATACGAGTCCGTTGTAATTTTTCAATTTGATTCAAGGAAAAACTTACCTCGAGCCCGTACCCTCTCCGTGTGCGTACAAGAGATGGCGACTCAGCTGGGGAATTCATTTGTTACCGACGAGCAAATCGTGGCGCAAGGTGACGTCCTCCGTAAGGGGAAGATGGTCGAAATGCTAGTTGTCGAGTTCGACCAGGCAAAGTACGAAGAGTTTCTCTTTTCTGGCTCCAAGAGCCCAAGAACCCGCGTCTGCCGCAGGGTCTCGATGGGAATGACCCCGAAGCCCGATCTGAGGCTCTCTCGGGCGCCGCTGCTGCCAACTGTGCCAAGCAGGATACACGCGCCAACGCCTCTCAGGAGGCCCGTGTGGTCTCACGCACAACTGCCGTTGCGACCAACCGCGCCGCGCGGAACACACGCATCAGCGTCTCTCAGGATACCCGCGTGGTCAAAATCTCTGGTGCCCAGCATCAGGTCGTCGTTGGTCTCTCTTTACCTCCACGACGCAACCGAAATGCTGAACGTCGTCAGAGGAGGCGTGCGCGTCAGTTTCAAGTTGGAACTTCTGATTGTCCAACTGAGGCTGCACGCAGCGCACAAACTGGCGTCTTAACTCCGCCGCATCCAGCGCGCGAAGTCCGTGTTTGGCGGCCCAAACGCGAGACTCCCCAAGTTAGGTCCTCTGAAGACCAACTTATCAAACGCTAAGGTGAAACCTCTGCGCCTCGTCAAGCGCAAGAGGCACGCCCCCATAGGCGTGGGGCCCAGCAACCCACTCTCTCTCAAACTCTTCTACCCCGATGCACTAAGCGGCAATGCAACAATCGCGTCTCGTCTCAACAGAGACGCCAGACGCGCGTCTTACAGCCGCGGCGCGAAAGTCGCGTCCCTGAAACTCGCGTCCAGGCTGTACAGCATATGGATGCCTCCCTTCTTCGACGTTGCGAGGTTAATCTCTTCGATCCCCCTCCAGTGGATCTGAGGGATTACTTGACAAAGAAAAGAAGTGACAATCAGGTCACTTCATCATGTTGCTGCCAATGGCTCATCTCTATGCTCTCTGAGTGCCGTTGTGGTTCAGGTGTGCACCAGCAGTCTTTAGTTAGACAGCTGACCCTGATACCCCCGTCAGCCAAAAGAAGACGCTCTCATAGGCGGAGGTTGCTCTCTGATGCTGAATACCCAGAGCTCACTGCGAATATGACAAGCAGGAGTAGAGGAAAACAGCCTGCGGTCAGCTCTGACGAGTCTGACTCTGAACGGAAGGAGTGTATCGGCACACTCGCACCCGGACCGGGCCATTCCCCCGATTGATTATAATGCCCTAGCTCAGGGCGTTAAAATGAATGACTCCCATTCTGCTGTAGCAGAATCGCAGGCCTCAAACTCTTCTACGGAGAAAGAGGCTTTCACCTACATGACGGGCACTCCTGAGGAGACAGCCCGGCGCCTGGATCAGCAAGCCCAGGTCCAGAGGGAACAACTCGATATGATTCTTGCTCAGCGGGAATCTATCGACTCTCTCAAATAGATACTCGCACAATTGCTCGAAGACAGGAGGAAATCTCCCCCTAGAAAGTCTAAAGGCAAGAAAAAAAGGGGAGAAAGCTCGTCTTCTGTGCACCCTGATGGAGAGAAGCCCACCTCGACCTCGTCCAAATCCTCGTCGCAGGAAAAGGACGACCAAGACCGGGGAAAGGTTCATTCTAAAAGAATGAATCAGTTGGAGCAACGTCTTGAGGCCCTCACCAACCGTAAAGGCCTCCAGGAAGCGGGAGTGGTCCGGCCTTATCCGGCCGAGTGGGACTTGGTTCCATACCCGCCCAAGTTTAAGGCTCCAACCCTCCAAGCATTTGATGGGAAAGGTTCTCCAAACCAACACATCTACTACTTCAAGTCCCAACTGGGAATGTGGTAGATAACGACGCCATCCTGGCGCGTCTATTCATCGGCACCCTGAAGGGGCTGGCCTTTGAATGGTTCATGAAGCTCCCAGAAGGTTCCATCAAGAACTGGGGTGATTTGGAGAAGCTTTTCTTAACACGCTTCTTTGAAGATGACTCGGAGGTCAACATGCCTACCCTTTTAGCCACCAAGCAGCGAAAGGGAGAGTCGTTAAATCTTTCGTGGAAAGATTTCGGAATGTGGCACTCCGATGTCCAAGCGGCATGACCCAGGTCACCCTGGTGGAAACATGCCGCCACAATCTCCAAACCTCACTCCTTGCTCAAATAGGAGTTGCTGAAAGCCGCACCTGGAAGCAGTTGGTCCAACAAGATAAACAGGCTGAGGAGATTGTCGCCCGCGTCAGAGCGGAAGAAGGTAAGCCCAGGCCCGAGAGGTCAATAAGGCGTGCGCCAGACACATCCCTCCAAGCCAAAAGGAAGGATAACTTGGCAGAAGAAACCAAATCTCCTGCTAAACCTCAACTGGTCAAGGGAGGTGGCTCTCAAGCCAACCACGGACCGACAAACAGTATTCCTTCAAGGATGAACATGTCGACTCGCTCTTCAAATTACTCAACAAGAGCAATCGACTGAAGCTTCCTGAAGCTAGGCGCCCCGAGGAAGTCGGTAAAACCGACAATCCCATCTACTGCATGTACCACAGGATGTTGGGACACCCAACCAAGAGCTGTTATGTCTTCAAGGACATCCTTCAGGCCCTGATTGACGCGGAGGTATTGAAACTCCGACCAGAGCAGAAGAAGGTGACGGCTAATGTGACGTCAGTTCTCCAGTTTGGGAGACAACCCCCAACACCCTCTGGAGTAATCCCTATCCCAAGAGGAGAGCTGAGAATGGTCAACACAGACCCTCACCAGCAGCTGTAATACCCAGTCCCGGAATACGTACTTAGTTGCGTATTTAGTTTTTCGATCGTATTTTTCAATTTACTTCTTGTATTTGACCGATTTTAGTTTTAAATATCATTTTCTAATATTTTATATTTTCTAGGATTTTCTGAAATTTTCTCGAATTAAATTGAAAATCTTCAAAACCGGTGTCGACCAGTACCGCTGATCGATTCCCGGATTTTTAATTTACAGACAGATTGAATTTCTCGAAGAGTCTTTAGACATTTCCTCTTAGAATCATATTTCCTACCTAAATACTTTTTCTGAGGATTTTATGAATTTATGAAAATTCCACCGGAGTCGGTATCGGCCAGTATCCGGGATTTTTAATTTCAAAATGATAAAATAATTTCTTAAAACGAATTTCACCAGGAGTCTTAGTATAATATTCTCGATTTTTGAGAATTTTTGTGAGTCGTTCCGAGATACTTGATTTCAGGACGATTTCGGTATTTTTCCAAAAGATTTCCGCATCCGCAACCGAATCCCGGAATCCGCCACTCCAATTATTTCCACTTTTTCTTCCAAGAAAATATCTTCCTCTTTTCATTTTCTTTTCCTTTTTCCTTTTTCTTTCCTTTTTTCCTTCCACCAAATTTCCACAAAATATCTTCACCAAAATATCTTCTCCACCAAAAACAAAATATCTTCTCCAAACAAAATAAATATCCCAAAACACTCAAATCCCTCTCCCATCACCAAGGTCGGCAAAGAGAGCCACCTCACCTCCCATTTTACAAATAAACCCCCCTCTTTTCCATTTTACATCTCCTTTACAAATCCAAATCCTATATAAACACTTCTTCTCCTTTCTCCTTCATTTTACTTCACTTCACCAAAGCCTTAGCCTCCACCAAGAGAAGCCTTCACCCTCACCAATTCCTCCTTCATCTCCACCACAACCACAACCACTACAACCTCCTACCTTCATCTCCTTCCTCCTTCAACTCCATTAAACCAACCACAAACTCCAAAACACCACCAAAGCCTTCACCTTCTCCAAACTACCACCACCACACCATCATCTTCTTGAGGCCGGCCACCTCCTTTGGATTGGGGGCCGCGCTCCTCTTCATCATCGGCAAGACCTTAAGGCCGGTACCCTCCTTTTGGATTGGGGCCGAGCTTTCTTCGTCGGTAATATCACCGTAGATCTTTCCGGTAATCATTCGCGATTATTCCGGTGATCGATTTAGTGATATTCGGCGACAAAGATCATTTCGGACACGTAAAGCTTCAAGTATCGGTTTTAGGCGAGTAACTTTACTCGCCAAGACATGGACTTGTAACTCATTTTTATTATTGTATTTTATGTCGTGCGGTGTAGCTGTACTGTTAGACGCGGAGTTACCTCCTGCGTCTAGGCATTTCCTTAACGCGGCCTTCGCGTTATTGTATCGATGCGACGCAAAGCTAAAGCTCGCGTCTGTGTTCTATTTACATTGACATGACGTGGAGTTATACTCACGTCCGCGTTCTCCTCATGCCCTGATTCAAATGCAGGTCACGAGCCTCGCGTTTTGATACGTTCGTGACGCGATCCCCGCGTCTGAGAGCCCCGCGTCTGCTACTTTCGCGTCTGCTATGCCATGTCGATGTTCTTCTTGCATTAACGCGACGCAGAACCCATGTCCGCGTCCGCGTTCACCTCGCGTCCTGACTTGAACGCAGACCTCGCGTTTGCGGCACCTTTGCGATGCGAATCCCCGCGTCTGCGAACCCGCGTCTGCTATTTTCGCGTCTGCTACTCCCAGACGAATATCACCTCTTGCCATGCTATCTCTTGACACCAGGCATGATACACTTGACTCTTATAATTATCACGATAATGGGAATGATAACCGGACATCATGCTTTACCAACTTGATTTACATGATAGTACGATTGTACTCCTGATATTCCTGACTTGCTCCTGCTCATTCCCGAAATCTGATAATTATCTAAAGAACTCGTAAAATGAGACAACTTACATCGGGTCGGGGGGAAACATGCGGCTATCAATATATGTTCGTGTTTACAGTGGTATTAGGTATGTTGTGCAACTAAATATCCGGTCTGACCTGTGGGCCTCCAGGCGACCGAGGGGAGTGCTGGCTCCCTCTTCCTGATACCATCATGATAAAGGGCATACATAAGTCCCTCCTGATAGGCCTTGCGGCTGGTTCCGTCACCAAGCAACGGAACACCCTGGACCGTGGTCCCGGGCAAGCACGGGACCCACTGTAAACATAGTTCATTGATACCCCCGCTGGTTTCCAATAACAACCTTGCTTTACTCGGATATGGATCTATGTGCGCTGGGACGCTAGTTCACATAGTTAGATATCAAAGTAAGACAAGTAATAATAATAAAAGACGCTAACTGTGGATCCGTTGTACACGCCTGGATTACGGGGACATGAGATAAAGGTATATAGATGAGGGTTTCCTTGTTTGGATTATTCCTTCGAGGTACTAGTCTCATAGAGCCGTAACCTAAACTTGTACAACGTCTTTTCAACTCTAAATTGTTGTGCTTCCATTACTTGCTGGCTGAATATTTATTATACTGTTCCAACTCTCCTGCCCTTGTCTCTTTGCCACTCGGCTGTAACCTGATCATTTGTTTGGGAGGTCCTGACTCCCTTGAATTTGTATGTTCAGGTTTCGGAGCTTGGATTGAAGTGGAGCCGTCCACAGAAGATCAAGCTTTCCTTGTTGAGCAGGCCGACTAGTTCGGTTTCTCTCGTGCCAGACTTTCTCTTCGACTCACGGGATCCTCATCCAACTCGTGAGCATCTTGCGTTCATATTGTAAATCGTACTTTTGGACATGGTTGTGATATAAGACACATGTATTGTGTAATAGTATATCATATCCTGTGATAACTTTGTAATTTGTACTTCTTAAGTTGGTATATGAATGAATACCACGCTTTGTAGTACTCTGATTCTTGCTTGTACTAATGCTTAGCGTATATACGTGAGGGTATTTCTGACCTGCGTATATACGTCGCAGTGACGTCCCCATACCGTGGGATCGGGGCGTTACAGGTTGGTATCAGAGCCTAGGCTCTCACACCTATAGTACAATCAAGTAGCAAATTAATGGAATTTGCAATTGCCAACTACAATGTACAAAGTTATCTAGTCCTTCTTGATTCCTTCCCTTATGTCCTAAAATCCTTCCATTTTTCCAGTTTCCAGTCATCTTTTTACCAACATAAGTATGGATAGAAGGACGAGTCGTAACAACTCTGGACAAGTATCAAACGGACCCACGGGAGAGAATGCCGATATTCTGAGGGTTATCCAGACGATGGTGGAAAATCAGCAACAACAGACAGAACTCTTCCGGCAAGAGTTAGCAGCTCCTAAAGAACAAAGGCCGGGGAACATATCCGACTTTCGACGGTTGCAACCAGCCATTTTTACAGGAGGAGAGAAACCATTGGATGCTGAACAATGGCTGATCGACACCACAGATCTGTTGAACGCAGCTCGAGTTCCAAAGGAAAATCAAGTAGAGGTTGCAAAGATTCAACTAAAGGATGTAGCCAGAACATGGTGGCTAGCTGAGGAGGCAAGATTAGAAAAACCTGTCTCCTGGGACCAATTCTCTAAAAGTTTCTATAGTAGGTTCTTTCCTGCCACAGCTCAGAAAGAAATGGAAGAACAGTTCATCCGACTTCAGCAATGGAATCGGTCCGTGGATGAGTATGCCGCGGAATTTTTAAGACTTAGCCGCTTTGCTCCATACATGGTGACTGATGAGGAGAAGCGAGCAAGTAGATTCCAACAGGGCTTACAAATAGACATTCAAGTCTTCTTAATGCCCCAACAGCTGAAAACTTATTCCGAAGTCCTCACCATAGCTCGGGAAGTGGAGCGTGGACTGGAGAAGAAGAAATTGAACCTGATAAGGAACCAGGCCATGAAGAGGCCATTCCCACAAATGGGGAGAGGAGGTCCATTCAGAGCAGCAAAAGCTCCAATAATGAGACGACCATTCCGGCCAGCTCCTTTCCAGATGGCTCAACCCCAGATGGCCCAACCAGGTCCTATTTGTCACTTTTGCCTGAAACCAGGTCACTCTCAACAAAATTGCCGTAGGGCAAATGGATTATGCCTGGTATGTGGTTCTCGTGACCATACCATAGAAGTCTGTCCCCATAAAAGAATGGGAATAACCAACCAAGCCTTGCCAGCACTTCCAGGGCCAAATGGACAGAGGAACCAGGGACCAATGGTTAGGAGAGCCCTTCCCCCTCCCCCACAACAAGCTATCCGCCCAGTCCAGAGGGGAGTTAAGACTGCAGCAGGACGTGAAAGGGGACAAGCTTACAATTTGACGGAAGAAGAGGCCGAGGCTTCTGAGGAAGTGATAACAGGTAAAATCATGGTACACTCAAAACCTGTTCTAGCCCTCTTCGATTCAGGTGCTTCCCATTGTTACATCTCAGATCATTTTGTTGCATTGCATTCTATACCTGTTAAAACTTTAGACCACCAATGGGAGATTAGTACAGGGAATGGAGTAGTCATATCTACTAAGGTTTGTACTGATTGCCCCGTAGAACTCTGTAACAGAACATTGGCCATAGATATGCTCGTACTAGATACCAAAGGGTACGACGTAATCTTAGGCATGACCTGGCTAAGCAAATACTATGCAGTGCTTGACTGTCGAGAGAAGAGAATTGAGTTCAGAATTCCATGTCAGCCGGAATTTCAATTTAACGGGGAACCCAAGGCTGTCAAGAGAAAAACTCGGATGGCTACTGCTGAGATTCAGAAGAAGAAAGTACCGGTTTGGGATGAATTCCCAGAAGTATTTGCTGAAATTTCAGGACTCCCACCTGACAGAATGATTGAATTCTCCATTGAGACTATTCCAGGAACAGTTCCAATATCTAAAGCTCCGTACAGAATGGCACCCACTGAGTTAGAGATTCTAAAGAAACAGCTGCAAGAATACTCTGATAAGGGATTAATTCGACCAAGTGCTTCACCATGGGGAGCTCCAGTACTATTGGCAAACAAAAAGGATGGTGGTAAACGGTTATGTATCGACTATAGAGAATTGAACAAAGTTACCATCAAGAACAAGTATCCCTTACCAAGGATTGATGACCTGTTTGACCAACTACATGGAGCCCGAGTATTCTCTAAATTAGATTTACAATCAGGTTATCATCAGCTAAAGGTGAAGAAAGAAGATATTCCGAAGACGGCATTCAGAACACGTTATGGCCATTATGAGTTTCTAGTTATGCCTTTCGGAGTCACCAATGCCCCTGCAGTTTTCATGGATTTGATGAACAGAGTGTTCTCGTCATATTTGGATCAGTTTGTAGTTGTTTTTATAGACGACATCCTGATCTATTCAAAGAACGACAGAGAACATACAGAACACTTGAGAATAGTGTTACAGACTCTCCAGCAGGAACAACTTCATGCTAAGCGGAGCAAGTGTGACTTCTGGTTAAATTGTATAGCCTTTCTTGGACACATGATTTCAGAAGAAGGAATTTCAGTTGACCCCAGCAAAATCCAGGCAGTGAAGGACTGGCCAATTCCAAAGACAGTAACAGAAATTAAGAGTTTTATTGGATTAGCCGGATATTACAGGCGCTTTGTCCAGGATTTCTCTAAGATTGCAGCCCCGTTAACAAAGCTCACCCGAAAAGGAGAAAGGTATATATGGACAGAGGAATGTACTGCAGCATTTGAGCAATTAAAGCAAAGACTCATTACAGCTCCAATCTTAAGGACTCCCTCAGGAAGAGGAGGGATGGTCATATACAGTGATGCATCCGGAAAAGGCCTGGGGTGTGTACTAATGCAACATGATCATGTCATAGCTTATGCATCCAGGCAACTGAAGCCTCATGAGCGAAATTATCCAACTCATGACTTAGAGCTGGCAGCAGTAATATTCGCCCTAAAGATCTGGAGGCATTATCTTCTGAGAGACAAAGTGTTAATCTACACAGATCACAAGAGTCTTAAGTATATTTTCACACAGAAGGAATTAAACATGAGACAGAGACGGTGGCTTGAATTAATGGCGGACTATGATATAGACTTGCAATATCATCCAGGCAAAGTCAATACGGTACCAGATGCCTTGAGCAGGAAGCCAGAAAATAGAATGCTAGTCCAAATTACTCAACAGAAAGAGTTAATTCAAGACATCATAAGATTGGACTTAATGTTAGTACAAGGAACTGATAAGGTAGGACAGTTAATGACCTTTCAGATTCAATCGGCATTGCTAAATGAGATTAAAGAAGCCAAAAGAAAGACCCCAGATTACAGAAATTCAGAGCTCAAGTAGAAGCTGGATTGAGAACAGATATCCATATTCATACGGATGATGCACTATATTTTGGTAACAGGATTTGTGTTCCTCAAGGAGAAGTGCGACAGAAAATTCTAGCAGAAGCACACAGTTCAGCCTATTCCATACACCCAGGGGGAACTAAAATGTATCAAGATATAAAGAAACAGTTTTGGTGGAATGCTATGAAAAGAGAGATAGCCCAGTATGTAGCCAAGTGCTTAGTTTGTCAGCAGATAAAGATAGAACATCAAAGAACAGCTGGACTTCTACAACCCTTACCGATACCCGAATGGAAGTGGGAACATATCACTATGGATTTTGTCACGGCACTACCTCGCAGTCCTAAGGGTAATAATGCAGTTTGGGTAATCATTGATCGCCTCACAAAATCAGCTCACTTCATACCATTCAGGGTAGGTCAAACAACAGAAGTCCTGGCAGACAAATACATGAAGGAAATAGTTCGTCTACATGGAGTTCCGGTTAGCATCGTATCAGATAGAGACACAAGATTCCGATCGCATTTCTGGGAAAGTCTCCAAGAAAGTCTAGGAACTCGTCTGAAATTCAGTACTTCATATCACCCCTAGACAGACGGACAATCTGAACGGACTATCCAAATTCTTGAAGACATGCTAAGAGCCTGCATGATTGAATTCAAGGGATCATGGGAAGACTATCTTCATCTGGCAGAATTCTCTTATAATAACAGTTATCAGGCCAGTATCAAGATGGCACCGTTTGAGGCATTATATGGCAGAAAATGTAGATCACCAATTTGTTGGGACGAAGTCGGTGAGAGGAGACTTTTGGGGCCAGAGATCCTAATTCAGACAACAGACAAAGTTCGAATCATTAGAGATCACCTCCGGGCAGCACAGAGCCGACAGAAAAGTTGGGCTGACACAAAGAGAAGACCATTGGAATTTAGGACAGGTGACCATGTGTTTTTAAAGATATCACCCACCAAAGGGGTAATCCGGTTCGGTACTCGTGGAAAGCTTAGCCCAAGATACATCGGCCCATTCGAAATTTTGGATCGTGTGGGAGATGTGTCCTACCGATTGGCATTACCTCCATCTTTAGACGGAGTACACAATGTATTCCACGTATCACAGTTGAGAAAGTATGTCAAGGATGAGAATCATATCCTAGATCACTCCGAACTGGAACTACAACCAGATCTGTCCTATCAAGAGCAACCGATGGCCATTTTGGATAAAAGTGTTAAGACCTTGAAGAATAAGGCAATACCATTAGTGTTGGTTTCTTGGAATAGGCATGTGCCAGGAGAGGCCACGTGGGAACGAGAGGATGTTATCCGTGAACGTTATCCTCAACTATTCACAACTTAAGTTGGTAAAATTCCTTCTCTCTATCCTTCTCTACCGTCACCTTCCCCTTCCTGAAATTTCGAGGACGAAATTTTTTGTAAGGTGGATGGATTGTAATACCCAGTTCCCGGAATACGTACTTAGTTGCGTATTCAGTTTTTCGATCGTATTTTTCAATTACTTCTTGTATTTGACCGATTTTAGTTTTAAATATAATTTTCTAATATTTTATATTTTCTAGGATTTTCTGGAATTTTCTCGAATTAAATTGAAAATCTTCAAAACCGGTGTCGACCAGTACCGCTGATCGATTCCCGGATTTTAATTTACAGACAGATTGGAATTTCTCGAAGAGTCTTTAGACATTTCCTCTTAGAATCATATTTCCTACCTAAATACTTTTTCTGAGGATTTTATGAATTTATGAAAATTCCACCGGAGTCGGTATCGGCCAGTATCCGGGATTTTAATTTCAAAATGATAAATAATTTCTTAAAACGAATTTCACCAGGAGTCTTAGTATAATATTCTCGATTTTTGAGAATTTTTGTGAGTCGTTCCGAGATACTTGATTTCGGGACGATTTCGGTATTTTTCCAAAAGATTTCCGCATCCGCAACCGAATCCCGGGAATCCGCCACTCCAATTATTTCCACTTTTTCTTCCAAGAAAATATCTTCCTCTTTTCATTTTCTTTTCCTTTTTCCTTTTTCTTTCCTTTTTTTCCTTCCACCAAATTTCCACAAAATATCTTCACCAAAATATCTTCTCCACAAAAACAAAAATATCTTCTCCAAACAAAATAATATCCCAAAACACTCAATCCCTCTCCCATCACCAAGGTCGGCAAAGAGAGCCACCTCACCTCCCATTTTACAAATAAACCCCCCTCTTTCCATTTTTACATCTCCTTTACAAATCCAAATCCTATATAAACACTTCCTTCTGCTTTCTCCTTCATTTTTACTTCACTTCACCAAAGCCTTAGCCTCCACCAAGAGAATCCTTCACCCTCACCAATTCCTCCTTCATCTCCACCACAACCACAACCACTACAACCTCCTACCTTCATCTCCTTCCTCCTTCAACTCCATTAAACCAACCACAAACTCCAAAACACCACCAAAGCCTTCACCTTCTCCAAACTACCACCACCACACCATCATCTTCTTGAGGCCGGCCACCTCCTTTGGATTGGGGGCCGCGCTCCTCTTCATCATCGGCAAGACCTTAAGGCCGGTACCCTCCTTTTGGATTGGGGCCGAGCTTTCTTCGTCGGTAATATCACCGTAGATCTTTCCGGTAATCATTCGCGATTATTCCGGTGATCGATTTAGTGATATTCGGCGACAAAGATCATTTCGGACACGTAAAGCTTCAAGTATCGGTTTTAGGCGAGTAACTTTACTCGCCAAGACATGGACTTGTAACTCATTTTTATTATTGTATTTTATGTCGTGCGGTGTAGCTGTACTGTTAGACGCGGAGTTACCTCCTGCGTCTAGGCATTTCCTTAACGCGGCCTTCGCGTTATTGTATCGATGCGACGCAAAGCTAAAGCTCGCGTCTGTGTTCTATTTACATTGACATGACGCGGAGTTATACTCACGTCCGCGTTCTCCTCATGCCCTGATTCAAACGCAGGTCACGAGCCTCGCGTTTTGATACCTTCGTGACGCGATCCCCGCGTCTGAGAGCCTCGCGTCTGCTACTTTCGCGTCTGCTATGCCCATGTCGATGTTCTTCTTGCATTAACGCGACGCAGAACCCATGTCCGCGTCCGCGTTCACCTCGCGTCCTGACTTGAACGCAGACCTCGCGTTTGCGGCACCTTTGCGATGCGAATCCCCGCGTCTGCGAACCCCGCGTCTGCTATTTTCGCGTCTGCTACTCCCAGACGAATATCACCTCTTGCCATGCTATCTCTTGACACCAGGCATGATACACTTGACTCTTATAATTATCACGATAATGGGAATGATAACCGGACATCATGCTTTACCAACTTGATTTACATGATAGTACGATTGTACTCCTGATATTCCTGACTTGCTCCTGCTCATTCCCGAAATCTGATAATTATCTAAAGAACAAGTAAAATGAGAAAACTTACATCGGGTCGGGGGGAAACATGCGGCTATCAATATATGTTCGTGTTTACAGTGGTATTAGGTATGTTGTGCAACTAAATATCCGGTCTGACCTGTGGGCCTCCAGGCGACCGAGGGGAGTGCTGGCTCCCTCTTCCTGATACTATCATGATAAAGGGCATACATAAGTCCCTCCTGATAGGCCTTGCGGCTGGTTCTGTCACCAAGCAACGGAACACCCTGGACCGTGGTCCCGGGCAAGCACGGGACCCACTGTAAACATAGTTCATTGATACCCCCGCTGGTTTCCAATAACAACCTTGCTTTACTCGGATATGGATCTATGTGCGCTGGGACGCTAGTTCACATAGCTAGATATCAAAGTAAGACAAGTAATAATAATAAAAGACGCTAACTGTGGATCCGTTGTACACGCCTGGATTACGGGGACATGAGATAAAGGTATATAGATGAGGGTTTCCTTGTTTGGATTATTCCTTCGAGGTACTAGTCTCATAGAGCCGTAACCTAAACTTGTACAACGTCTTTTCAACTCTAAATTGTTGTGCTTCCATTACTTGCTGGCTGAATATTTATTATACTGTTCAAACTCTCCTGCCCTTGTCTCTTTGCCACTCGGCTGTAACCTGATCATTTGTTTGGGAGGTCCTGACTCCCTTGAATTTGTATGTTCAGGTTCCGGAGCTTGGATTGAAGTGGAGCCGTCCACAGAAGATCAAGCTTTCCTTGTTGAGCAGGCCGACTAGTTCGGTTTCTCTCGTGCCAGACTTTCTCTTCGACTCACGGGATCCTCATCCAACTCATGAGCATCTTGTGTTCATATTGTAAATCGTACTTTTGGACATGGTTGTGATATAAGACACATGTATTGTGTAATAGTATATCATATCCTGTGATAACTTTGTAATTTGTACTTCTTAAGTTGGTATATGAATGAATACCACGCTTTGTAGTACTCTGATTCTTGCTTGTACTAATGCTTAGCGTATATACGTGAGGGTATTTCTGACCTGCGTATATACGTCGCAGTGACGTCCCCGTACCGTGGGATCGGGGCGTTACAGCAGCAAGAAAAGGGCCTAGTACCTGTTCCCACACCTCAGGGAGAAGTCATGTGGGTTCACCCCGACCTTGTGGATGGCCAGCAATGGACTACTGTAACCAGCAGGAAGTCCAAAGGCAAAGCAAAGGCTTCATCCTGCAACGTGGTGTGTGCCTCCTCTCGAGAAGCGAAAACTGATATTCCCTCGCTAACCGACTCAGAAGAGGAGACAATAGTTCTGGCCGCAGAACCCAGTCAGCTGGTGGCAGAAACCCGTTCGGGGCAGCCATATTTGAAAAAGTATGGCGAAACGGCGGTAACTCCTCCAAAACCCGCTGCAGAGCCAGCCAAAACCTCCACGAAGCAACCCGGGGAAAAACAGAAAGAGCTTCGGTTTTCTCGAGTTCTTTCGAAGGACGTAGCGGAAGGATCCGCGGCACCTTACCGCTTTGATGTCCTGGCTCAGTTGGCCAACATCCCGGCACGGATTACTCTTTATGAGCTTCTCAGATTATCAAAGTCGACCAGAGAAGCTCTACAAGAGGCTCTGGCAAATGCTAAGGTCTTCATGACCCAGCTACCAAAGGAGGAAGATGTAGAGGATTGCCTCCACGCCTCCCAAAATATTCCCCGCATCACTTTCACGGCAGATGATATGCAAGTCAAAGGGAAACATGATCGACCCCTTTACTTCGCAGGGTATATTGGATCATCTGAGGTGAACCGCATCCAGGTAGATCCCGGGTCTGCATTGAGCATCATGCCTCGAAGGGTCATGCAACATCTCGGGATTCCTACTCACCGTTTGAGCCCTACCCAAACGACCATTTACGGGTTCAATGCTAATAGTACCCGTCTAATGGGGAAGGTCAAGCTCAAATGCCAGATTGGAGACCTAAGGTCAGAGGTGACATGCTACGTCATAGACGCTGACACCTCCTACAACTTGCTGCTGGGACGACCATGGATTCATCGTAATTCTATCGTTCATTCTACTCTCCACCAAGTCATGAAATACATTGATGGGAGTGGAAAGGTGCGAACGTTGATTGCCGAAAGGCATCCGTTCAAGGGAGTGGAGAATTATTTCACAGATTCCCTCCTATATCAGGAATCTATGGAAATAGATGAAGTCCCGCAATCAGAGGAACCAGACTCTGGCAATGAAGCCGACACCGAGCTGGAAGAAGATGAGTGTGTGTGAGAGCTAGATCCACCTGTAACGGGTATTAATAAGCCCGATGTTGATAACACCTCCGCCGATGATGTAGGCGGTTGGTACATTAATGAAGAATTAGACTTATCGTTTTTCTGTGCTTGCTTCTGATTCAGTGCCGTCAGACACTAGTACCGATGTGGATGACGATCTCTGGTCGGCAATGGATGCTTTGACATCATTGCATGTACGGTGAAATCGTCCTTCGGAACATGTCGAAATGTCGGCGATGCGCAAGAATCAATATTCATGGTTCCAGCGAGAAGGAAAGGCCAAAGACCAATTCTTTTCGGACGAATTGAATCCGAACAAATGAATCATGAAGAATCAAAAAGCGAGCAAGAACCCCCTCAGTTCGGTCATTATGAGCCAAAGGCACTCAGAATGATGAAAAACATGGGATATGATCTAACCAGCAGGCTCGGGTTAAACTTCGGCAGAGGAAGGAGAACACTACTTCGATCCTTTGTGCCGAAAGGAAAAGCACCCGATTATTATCATCGGACGCGCAGGGGGTTAGGCTATGTATCAACTCCGGCTCCATCAGCCTCTGATTCTCGAGAATCGTCAAGCCACGATTACTCTTCCGGCACG
This sequence comes from Agave tequilana, assembly GCA_038442645.1. Taxonomy (NCBI): domain Eukaryota; kingdom Viridiplantae; phylum Streptophyta; class Magnoliopsida; order Asparagales; family Asparagaceae; genus Agave; species Agave tequilana. The sequence continues at coordinate 63,205 of JAVJIF010019875.1, read as the reverse complement.
TCATCATGGGAGTCAGATGTCAGTGTTGGCAACATCTTCAGGGAACTTTCAGTGAACATGGCCTCAACAAGCCACCTGGAAGACGGAGATGAAGAAATGATCCAGTCCGATACGGATCCTTGGATCAAACATTTAAATACTCTCTGGGATACCCGCTTTGAACAGCGAGAGCCACCCACAGAAGACAAGATTGTTCAGATCAATCTGGGGGATGAAGCTAATCCTAACCCATCTTCATAAGTGACGGCCTGTCACCTTCGGAGAAAGATGATCTAATATCTCTTGTTCAAGAGTACAGAGATGTCTTCGCTTGGAATTACGAAGACATGCCTGGACTTGATCCTCAGGTGGCTATGCACCGCCTCAACATCAATTCGGACGTAAAGCCTGTCAAACAACAACAGCGACGATTCCGCCCAGAGATAATGGAGGCGATTCAATCGGAGGTCAGAAAGCTCATAGATTCTGGCTTCATCAGGGAAAAGCAACATCCCGATTGGGTAGCCAACATCGTCCCCGTTGCTAAGAAAAACGGAAAGACCCGGATCTGCATCGACTTCTGTGATCTAAACGAGGCTTGTCCCAAAGACGAATTCCCATTGCCAATCACAGACGTCATGATTGACAATACCTGCAGATTCGAACGAATATCCTTCATGGACGGATTCTCAGGATACAATCAAATCAAAATGTATCCTGACGACGAAAAGCACACCTCCTTCAGGACACCATTTGGGGTTTATTGCTATACCGTCATGCCCTTCGGACTGAAGAATGCGGGGGCAACCTATCAAAGGGCCATGAATGCCATTTTCCAGCGGCAAATGCGCAAAACGGTGGAATGTTATGTTGATGATATTGCGGTAAAAAGTCGCATTAAGGGTGATCACATAGCTGACCTGAAGGTGGTCTTCGACATCATGCGGGCTCATCGATTGAAGATGAATCCCACCAAGTCCTTCCTGGGGGTGGCCAGTGGTAAATTCTTAGGATTCATTGTAACCTCCACCGGGATCCATTTGGACCCAGAAAAGGTTCAAGCTATCCAGGAGATGCAGCCCCCAAGAAATCTCAAGGAACTCAGAGGATTACAAGGACGATTGGCGTACATCCGCAGGTTCATCTCAAACCTCTCTGGAAGATGCCAACCTTCGCTAAGTTAATGAAGAAGGGTGTCTCGTTCGTTTGGGACGACGTTGCCAGCGAGCATTTGAGGAGATCAAGCAATGCCTCACTCAACCACCAGTCCTTGCAGCTCCGGTATCCGGAAGGCCTTTCCTGGTGTATGTCCGGGCAATGGATCATTCTTTGGGAGCTCTACTAGCTCAGCATGATGATCAAGGACGAGAGCAAGCGATCTACTATCTGAGTAGAACAATGATCGGAGCCGAACATCGGTATAACCCGGTCGAGAAGGAATGTTTGGCATTAGTGTTCGCCATTCAGAAAATGCGACACTATCTGGTAGGCCAAACTGTAAATGTCATATCAAAAGTCAACCCCCTGAGGTTACTTATGACTAAGCCTTCATCATTGAACGACCGGCTGGCAAAATGGGCCATATTGCTGTCCCAATATGAGATGCACTTTTTACCACAAAAGACTATTAAGGGTCAAGCGGTGGCGGATTTTTCTGGCTGAGCACCCAGATCCGAGGGCAGCCAAAGTCTACAAGGATCTCCCAAATGAAGTTGCTGAAGTCTGCCTAACTCGGACATCGTTCGAAAGTCAAGTATGGCAACTTTTCTTCGACGGTGCATCGAGAACAAGCCCAAAGGGACATACAGTAGCGGGGGTAGGAGTGGTACTCGTCTCACCACAGAACTATGTGATTCCCCGAGCCATCTCGCTTACTGAGCCTTGCTCCAACAATGTAGCGGAGTACAACGCTCTCCTGATTGGGATGCAGTTCGCCGATGAGATTGGTGTTAAAAATCTCGAGGCATACGGCGACTCTAAACTCATCGTCAACCAAGTTCGCGGAGAGTACGAAGTCAGACATGAAGACCTAGTACCCTACTACAATGCGACTATCCGCATGGCCGAAAGGTTCACAAACTTCTACATTGACCATGTACCGCGCAGGCAAAATGCGCACGCAGATGCACTCGCATCCCTCGCGGCCTCCTTAGCTCTTCCAGCTGGAGCAATGGAGAAAGTATTCGTCTACAGCCACGACCTGCATTGCCCGAGAACTGCCCTCGAAGACTATCAGGAGTCAAAGGGAGAGTGTCAAGGCGAAGAAGCGCTGGAATTGTCAACCGGGCCAGAGCTTAAAGACTGGCAATTCTCCTATATCGACTATGTCTTGTACGACATCCTGCCTGAGGACGCCAAGGAAGCGGCTGCCATTCGAAGGAAAGCCCTTAAATTTTACTACAATGCGATCACACGAACATTGTATCGTCGATCGCATGACGGGATCTTGCTCCGGTGCCTCTCACCAAAGGAGGCTCAAGAGATATTGAAAGAAGCCCACGACGGCATGTGTGGAGCCCACCAACCCGGCCCAAAATTGGCACATCGACTCCAAAGGTTGGGTTACTATTGGCCCAAGATGATTGCCGACGCCGTCACTTATGCTAAAAGATGTCACGCTTGCCAAGTGCATGGCGATTTCATCCATCAAGCACCAGAGTACCTCCACTCTACGACCTCTACCTGGCCATTTGAAATGTGGGGGATGGATGTAGTTGGCCCTATCAGCCCACCATCATCAAAAGGACATCGGTTCATTTTGGCAATAACCGATTACTTCTCTAAATGGGCCGAGGCCATCCCTTTGAAGGAGGTAAAATCGTCTAACGTGATCAAGTTCGTAAAGCATCACGTCATTTACCGTTTTGGTGTACCTCGGCGAATTGTCCATGATAATGGACCCCAGTTCATCAGCCAGGCTTTCCAGAGATTCTGCGCTAAGTTCAGAATCCAGAGTGTGTCCTCAACGGCATACTATCCTGCCGCTAATGGCCTCGCAGAAGCTTTCAATAAGACCATTGGCAAGCTTCTCAAGAAATTCGTATCGAAAAGTCAACGGGACTGGGACGACAAGTTAGGTGAATGCTTATGGGCCTATCGCACAACTGTGCGAACCCCGACTAAAGCCACGCCGTTTTCTTTGGTATACGGGTGTGAAGCCGTGCTTCCACTAGAAATCCAAATTCCATCTCTACGCGTCGCCTTGACAGCAGAGATGACAACAGAGGAGAAGCATCGACAGCGACTCCAAGAATTGGAAGACTTAGACGATTAGCGTCTGCAGGCCCAACAGCAAATCGAGCTCTACCAGGCTCGAATTACCAGAGCCTTCAATAAGAAAGTCAAAATGCGAACTTTCAAGAAAGGCGATCTTGTCTTAGCCGTCAGAAGACCCATGGTAATGACGCACAAGACAAAAGGAAAATTCCAACCCAAATGGGAAGGGCCATTTGTAGTAGAGTCAGTCTACTCAAATGGATCGTATCGCCTCATAACCTCAAATGGCGATACACTCATGATGCCGATCAATGGCAGATTCTTGAAGAAGTACTATCCTTAATAGTACTCCTCCTCCGATCAAGTTCAAAATTACACCTCTGATCAAAACAAGAAAAGTTTCTTCATTAATATCCAACGCCTCCGACGGCTAAGGATAGAGGAAAATGTTGGCTTCTAAGCCCAACATAAGTCTTCGACAACTCATCATGATGAGGGGAATAGCATGGCTAGCCCAACTCAAACGGTAGTTGGTAAAGGCACCTCAAATCCGTTGATAGCTGAGGGTTTGCTAAAAATCCTAAGTGGACTCAACTCCACTCTCCCCTCCAAAATCCCTTACCAATTCTCATCCACAGAATGGTAGGTCTACAAAATACAGTTGTTGCCAAGTTAACACTATACCTCTGGCACTTCAAACTCCACTTGTCCATTCTCATCAATAGGATGACAGGTCCTAAAATTGCTCATATCGCAAATTAATTTCTGTCAAGTTAATATCACACCTCTGACAAATTACTGTTAAGTTAACATTACACTTCAAAACAGTAATCAAGTTGCTGCCAAGTTCAATATTACACTCTGACAATCACTTTCCTCCAGACTTCCATGTCGAAGCCGAAATGGATGATGCTAAGTTCAACATCACACCTCTAGCATCCAATTCATTGTTAAGTTCAACAATACACCTATGACAATGAATTTCCCTCGAACTTCCATATTGGAGTCAAGATGACCAATGCCAAGTTTAACATTACACCTCTAGCATTACCCTCACTGTCAAGTTAAACATCACACCTATGTCAGTGACACTTCTGTTTTCCCAAATGAAACTGAAGTATTTCTGAGTCAGGTTAATATCACACCTCTGACTCACATCCTTGTCAGGTTAACATCATATTTCTGACAGGACTACATTCAACCCGTTAAGTTAATATCACACCTCTAACGGTAAAAACCTTCTTAGATTCCCCACGGATCTAGATTCACTTGCTATTCTCTTCAACAGAATAACAAGTCTACCTAAACACATTGTTAGGTTAATACTACACCATTAACAGTGTTTTCCTTCAAATCCCCAGCTGAGCTTAATCAAGTGAATCCTAAACCTTGATAAAGGCCCATTTTCCCTGGGGGTACGAGTGTAATACCCTGTTCCCAGAATACGTACTTAGTTGCGTATTCAGTTTTCGACCGTATTTTTCGATTTACTTCCTGTATTTGACCGATTTCAATTTCAAATATCATTTTCCAATATATTAGATTTTATATGATTTTCTGGATTTTTCTTTAATTAAAATAAATTTCTTCAAAACCGGTGTCGACCAGTGTCGCTGATCGATTCCTGGAATTTTAATTCTCAAACAGTTAGGAATTTCTAGATGGTCCTTTAGACTTTATTTCTTAGAATCATATTCCCTACTTAAATACTTTTTCTGAGAATTTTATGAATTTATGAAAACTCCAACGGAGTCGGTAGTTAACTGATTCCGGGATTTTTAGTTTTTAAAACTATAAAGTATTTCTTAAAAAGGATTTCACTATTAGTCTTCATATATTATTATTGATTTTTGGTGAAATTTACGAGTCGTTCCGAGATACTTGAATTTCGGACGATTTCGGTATTTTCCGAAATGTTTTCCGTATCTTAGACTTAAACCCAGGAACCTGTGTTTCCGATATTTTCATTTTTGGAGGTCAAGAAAATATCTTCATTTTATAATTTCTTTTCCTTTTTCCTTTTCCTTTTTTCTTTCCTTCTTTCCTTCCACCAAATTCCCAAAAATATCTTCTCCTCCAAAATATCCAAAATTCCAACAAACTCCACACCCTTCCCCATTAATGCCTTCTTTCTCTCTCTCTTCCATGGCCGGCCAAGTGGCCAAGGAGAGGGACACCCATCCCTTCCCCTATTTTGCAATAAACCCTCTCAATTTCTTTAATTGCACCCCCTTTACAAAAATCAAATCCTATATAAACTTTCCTTTACAATTCTTTTCTCTTTTCTTCACTTCACCAAGAGTTTAGCCTTCACCATTTCCTTCTCCATCTCAAACCCTAACTCCAAACCACCTCAAGGCCTTCATCTCCTTCCTAAGCAACTACAACCCTTGGATTTGTATCGCATCTCACGTCGTCAGAAGCATCGCCAAGGACCTAGTTGGTGATATCATCGACAAACGATCCGTTCGAACTCGTATAAGCTTCACATAACCGTTCGAAGTGAGTATATCTACTCACCAAGACTAGACAACTTCCTTGTTTACTTGTGTTGATCATTCATGTTCACTTGTGCCATAAAAATCGTATTTTTAGCCCATCAAACAACCATCAGAAAATCTGTTCTGTTACTGTTTTTCCCACGATTAGTCGACTTAACCTAGGGACCAGTCGACTAACCCACCTTAGCTGAAACTTAACCCTTTTCTGATTTCACAGTTTTAGTCGACTAAGCCATATTACCAGTCGACTAGACCACCCTAGTCGACTACATTTTTAACCTAGTCGACTAATCTTTCCCTGGACCAGAAAACACCAACTCTCGGTTCCAGTCGACTCATCCAAAATAATAGTCGACTTAGGACCCCTAGTCGACTACCCATTTCTCCATAGTCGACTCCTGTATCCCTGATATAAATCCCAACTTTCTGTATCACAATTTTAGTCGACTTAGCCCCTCTATTAGTCGACTTAGGTATCTGTTAGTCGACTACACATCTCACCCTAGTCGACTAACTTTTCCTGAAACAGAAACCCAACTCTCTGTTTCCCAGTTTTAGTCGACTCATCTAGGCTAGTAGTCGACTTAAGACCCCTATTAGTCGACTAACCCTTCCACCTAGTCGACTAATTCTGACTGTTTGACTTGGTTGATTCTGTTCTGAATTTGGATCTTATTGTTGATACACGTGTGGCATATTATTCTTGTTCTTGCTTCTTAACTGGTATTACATGACATGTTACTTGATGGATCTCACCACTTGTTACTTCATGATTTATTATTATATTCTCGCTCCATAATTTGTTAAATTGTGAATATCACCCCCTTATCATGTTATCTTTTAAACCAAGCATGATATACTTGACTTTTGTATAAAATAGACCAACTTACACATGGGTCGGGGGAAATATGCGGATATCGATATGTGTTCGTGTTTACAGTGGCATTAGGTATATTGTACAATCATGTTCCGGTCTAACCTGAGGGCCTCCAGGGGACCGAGGGGAGTGCTTGCTCCCTCTTCCTGAATACTGTCATGACAAAGGGCATACATAAGTCCCTCCTGATAGGCCTTGCGGCTGGTTCCGTCATCAAGCAACGGAACACCCTTGACCGTGGTCCCGGGCATGCACGGGACCCACTGTAAACATAGTTCGTCGATACAACCGCTGTTTCCAATAACAACCTTGCTTTACTAGGATATGGATCTATGTGCCCTGGGACGCTGGGTCACATAGCTAGATATCACAGTAAGACAAGTAATAATAATAAGACGTTAACTGTAGATTCATTGTATTAGGATTTTATCTCCTCATGCTTTTCATACTTGTTAGTTGATATTCCTTATAACTATTTCATCTTTCCTTATTCATGTCCCTTAGCCACTTGGCTATAGTTTGTTTATTGTTATATGTCTTGATTCCTTGGATTTGCACATTCAGATTCTGAAGCTTGGAACGAAGTGGAACCATCCACAGAGGACCAAGCTTACCTTAGTGAGCAGGCGGATTAGTTCCAGTCCCCTCGTGCCAGACTCCTCCTTTTTGACTCACGGGACCTTCATCCTACTCGTGAGCTTTTTTGTATACCTATTGTATATTATTCTCTTGGACTTGGTTATGATGTAATACACATGTAATGTGTAATACTTTATAATATCCTGTGATAACTTTGTATGTGTATATCTTGAGTTGGCATATGTATGATTACTACGCTTTGTCGTACTCTGATCTTTGTTGTACTTTTATGCTTAGCGTATATACGTGGGGGCAATTTATGACCTACGTATATACGTCGCAGTGACGTCCCCGTATCCGTGGAATCGGGGCGTTACAGGTTGGTATCAGAGCTTAGGCTCTCAAACCTAAAGTACAATCAAGCAGCAAATTCTAGAAATTTGCTTATGCCAACTACAATATACAAAGTTATTAAGTCCTTCTTGATTCCTTCCTTGATTCATTCCTTTGTATCCTAAACTCCTTCCATTTGTTTCCAAATTCCAGTTACCTTTCCCCAATTCGGTATGGAGAGAAGGACGGGCCGTAACCACTCCGGGCAAGCGTCGAATGGACCCACGGGAGAGAATGTGGACATTCTGAGGGTCATTCAAACAATGATGGAGAACCAGCAGCAGCAGACAGAACTTCTCCGGCAAGAGTTGACAGCTCCAAAAGAGCAGAGGCCGGGGAATATTTCAGATTTCAGGAGGCTGCAGCCAGCCATCTTCACGGGAGAAGAGAAGCCCTTGGATGCTGAGCAATGGCTGACAGACACCACAGATCTGCTGAATGCAGCCAGGGTACCAAAGGAGAACCAAGTTGAGGTCGCCAAGATTCAGTTGAAAGATGTAGCCAGAACTTGGTGGCTTGCTGAAGAGGCCAGATTGGAGAAGCCTGTCACCTGGGACACATTCTCCAAGAGTTTCTACAGCAGATTCTTCCCTGCTACTGCTCAGAAGGACATGGAGGAGCAGTTCATCAGACTCCAGCAGTGGAACAAGTCCGTGGATGAGTATGCCGCGGAATTTCTCAGACTCAGCCGCTTTGCTCCGTACATGGTAACGGATGAGGAGAAGCGAGCAAGCAGATTCCAGCAGGGCCTGCAGATGGACATACAGGTCTTCTTGATGCCCCAGCAACTGAAGACTTATTCTGAGGTTCTCACCATAGCTCGAGAGGTGGAGCGTGGGCTTGAGAAGAAGAAAGTTGACCAGATGGGGAACCAGGCCATGAAGAGGCCATTTATACCAATGGGAAGAGGAGGCCCATACAGAGCAGCGAAGGTTCAGGCCAGGCAACCATTCAGATCAGTTCCTTACCAGATGGTTCGACCAGGTCCTATCTGCAACTTTTGCCAGAAACCAGGGCATTCTCAGCAGAATTGCCGTAGGGCAAATGGATGGTGTTTGGTGTGTGGATCTCGAGATCATTCCATTGAAGCTTGTCCACACAGGAGAATGGGGATAGCAAATCAGACCTTACCAACACTTCAGGGACCCAATGGACAGAGGGCACTTCCAGGGCCACTTGGGCAGAGGAATCAGGGACCAGTGATGAGGAGAGCTCTTCCCCTTCCTCCACAGCATGTTGTTCGCCCGGCCCAGAGAGGAGCTAGGACTGCAGCAGGGCGTGGTAGAGGTCAGGCTTACAATCTGACAGCAGAAGAGGCTGAGGCTTCAGAGGAGGTGATAACAGGTAACATCAGAGTTCATTCAAAACCTGTCCTCGCTCTCTTCGATTCAGGTGCTTCCCATTGTTATATCTCCGATCATTTTGTGGCTTTGCATTCTATACCTGTTAGATCTTTAGACCACAAATGGGAGATTACTACAGGGAATGGGGTAGTCATATCTTCTAGAGTCTGTACTGATTGTCCAGTAGAACTTTGTGATAAGACCTTGGCCATAGATATGCTCGTACTAGACACCAGAGGGTACGACGTAATCTTAGGCATGACCTGGCTCAGTCAGTATTATGCAGTGATTGACTGTAGGGAGAAGAAGATTAATTTCAGAATCCCTCATCAACCGGAGTTCCAATTCAGTGGAGAAGTGAAATCTACCAAGGGAAAGACTCGGATGACTACTTCGGAGGTTCGGAAGCAGAAGGTACCGGTGTGGGATGAATTCCCAGGAGTGTTTGCTGAGATCTCAGGACTGCCACCTGACAGGGTGATCGAGTTCTCCATTGACACAGTTCCAGGAGCAGCTCCTATATCCAAGGCTCCGTACAGGATGGCACCGACGGAGTTAGAGATTCTGAAGAAGCAACTGCAGGAATATTCAGATAAGGGACTGATTCGCCCAAGTACTTCACCCTGGGGAGCTCCAGTGCTATTGGCGAACAAGAAGGATGGTGGTAAGAGGCTTTGTATTGATTATAGAGAATTGAACAAAGTTACCATCAAGAACAAGTATCCCTTGCCCAGGATTGATGATCTGTTTGATCAGCTTCATGGAGCCCGTGTATTCTCTAAATTGGATTTGCAGTCGGGTTACCATCAGCTAAGGGTGAAGAAGGAAGATATCCCGAAGACGGCATTCAGGACCCGTTATGGCCACTATGAGTTTCTAGTTATGCCTTTCGGAGTCACCAATGCCCCTGCAGTTTTCATGGACTTGATGAACCGAGTGTTCTCGCCCTATCTGGATCAGTTTGTTGTTGTTTTCATAGATGACATTTTGATCTATTCAAAGAGCAACAGGGAGCATGCAGAACACTTGAGGATTGTGTTGCAGACTCTACAGCAGGAGCAGCTTCATGCCAAGAGGAGCAAGTGTGAGTTCTGGTTGGACAGCATAGCATTCCTTGGACACATGGTTTCAGCAGAAGGGATTTCAGTTGACCCCAGCAAAGTCCAGGCAGTGAAAGATTGGCCGACTCTGAGGACGGTGACTGAGATTAAGAGTTTTCTTGGACTAGCCGGATATTACAGACGCTTTGTCCAGGATTTCTCTAGGATTGCAGCCCCGTTGACCAAGCTCACCAGGAAAGGAGAAAAGTATATATGGACAGAGGAATGTACCGCAGCATTTGAGCAATTGAAGCAGAGGCTCATTTCAGCTCCAATCTTGAAGACTCCCTCAGGAAGAGGAGGGATGGTCATATTCAGTGATGCATCAGGTAAAGGCCTGGGATGTGTACTTATGCAACATGATCATGTTATAGCATATGCATCTAGGCAACTGAAGACTCATGAGCGGAATTACCCAACTCATGACTTGGAGCTAGCAGCTGTGATATTTGCATTGAAGATCTGGAGGCATTATCTTCTGGGAGATAAGGTGTTGATATACACTGATCACAAGAGCCTCAAGTATATTTTCTCACAGAAAGAGTTGAATATGAGGCAGAGGAGATGGCTTGAACTGATGGCGGACTATGATATTGACTTGCATATCATCCAGGCAAGGTCAATACAGTTCCAGATGCACTGAGCAGGATGCCAGAGAATAGAGTGCTTGTCCAGCTTACTCAGCAGAAGGAGTTGATTCAAGACTTCATCAGATTGGACTTGATGTTAGTTCGAAGGACTGAGAAGGCAGGACAGTTCATGACTTTGCAGATTCAGCCAGCATTGATTGATGAGATCAGGGAAGCTCAGAAGGAAGATCCCAGATTACAGATATTCCGAGCTCAGGTAGAGGCTGGATTGAGAACTGATATCTGTATTCATCCAGATGGTGCATTATATTTTGGTAGCAGACTTTGTGTTCCCCAAGGAGAAGTTAGACAGAAGATTTTGGCAGAAGCACACAGTTCAGCTTATTCCATACACCCGGGGGAACCAAGATGTATCAGGATTTGAAGAAGCATTTTGGTGGAATGCTATGAAGAGGGAGATAGCTCAGTTTGTCGCCAAGTGTCTGGTGTGCCAGCAGATAAAGATAGAGCATCAGAGGACAGCTAGACTTCTACAACCTTTACCGATACCTGAGTGGAAGTGGGAGCACATCACCATGGATTTTGTCACGGCATTACCTCGCAGTCCTAAAGGTAATAATGTTGTGTGGGTAATCATTGATCGCCTCACCAAGTCAGCTCACTTCATACCATTCAGGGTGGGTCAGATAACAGAGGTTCTGGCAGACAAGTACATGAAGGAGATAGTTCGTCTGCATGGAGTTCCAGTCAGTATTGTTTCAGATAGAGACACCAGATTCAGATCCCATTTCTGGGAGAGTCTCCAAGAAAGTTTGGGAACCTGTCTGAAATTCAGTACATCATACCATCCTCAGACAGACGGGCAATCTGAGAGGACTATCCAGATCCTTGAAGATATGCTAAGGGCTTGTATGATTGAGTTTAAGGGATCTTGGGAAGACCATCTTCATCTAGCTGAGTTTTCTTATAATAACAGCTATGAGGCAAGTATTAAGATGGCACCTTTTGAGGCGCTGTATGGAAGAAAGTACAGATCACCGATTTGTTGGGATGAAGTCGGTGAGAGGAGACTATTGGGGCCAGAGATCCTGATTCAGACAACAGAGAAAGTCAGAATCATCAGAGATCATCTCAGGGCAGCTCAGAGTCGGCAGAAGAGTTGGGCAGATTCACAGAGAAGGCCATTGGAGTTCCAGGCAGGAGATCATGTGTTCTTGAGGATATCACCTACCAGAGGAGTGATCCGGTTCGGTATTCGTGGAAAGCTGAGTCCGAGATATATCGGCCCATTCGAGATTTTGGAGCGAGTGGGAGATGTGTCTTACAGATTGGCCTTACCGCCATCTTTGGACGGTGTGCACAATGTTTTCCACGTATCTCAGTTGAGGAAATATGTAAAGGATGATAGTCATATTTTGGATCATTCCGAACTGGAACTGCAGCCAGATTTATCATATCAAGAGCAGCCGATGGCCATTTTGGATAAGAGTGTCAAGACACTGAAGAACAAGGCTATACCTTTAGTGTTGGTGTCTTGGAATAGACATGCGCCAGGAGAGGCCACTTGGGAACGAGAGGACGTTATCCGAGAGCGTTACCCTCAACTCTTCACATCTTGATTTGGTAAAAACTCTTTCCTTCTATTCTTTTCTACTGTTATCTCTCTTCTTTTCCTTATCTATCTGTTACCTTTCCTGTTACCTTTCACCTTATGAAATTTCGAGGACGAAATTTTTGTAAGGTGGGTGGATTGTAATACCCTGTTCCCAGAATACGTACTTAGTTGCGTATTCAGTTTTCGACCGTATTTTTCGATTTACTTCCTGTATTTGACCGATTTCAATTTCAAATATCATTTTCTAATATATTAGATTTTATATGATTTTCTGGATTTTCTTTAATTAAAATAAATTTCTTCAAAACCGGTGTCGACCAGTGTCGCTGATCGATTCCTGGAATTTTAATTCTCAAACAGTTAGGAATTTCTAGATGGTCCTTTAGACTTTATTTCTTAGAATCATATTCCCTACTTAAATACTTTTTTGAGAATTTTATGAATTTATGAAAACTCCAACGGAGTCGGTAGTTAACTGATTCCGAGATTTTTAGTTTTAAAACTATAAAGTATTTCTTAAAAAGGATTTCACTATTAGTCTTCATATATTATTATTGATTTTTGGTGAAATTTACGAGTCGTTCCGAGATACTTGAATTTCGGACGATTTCGGTATTTTCCGAAATGTTTTCCGTATCTTAGACTTAAACCCAGGAACCTGTGTTTCCGATATTTCATTTTTGGAGGTCAAGAAAATATCTTCATTTTATAATTTCTTTTCCTTTTTCCTTTTTCCTTTTTTCTTTCCTTCTTTCCTTCCACCAAATTCCCAAAATATCTTCTCCTCCAAAATATCCAAAATTCCAACAAACTCCACACCCTTCCCCATTAATGCCTTCTTTCTCTCTCTCTTCCATGGCCGGCCAAGTGGCCAAGGAGAGGGACACCCATCCCTTCCCCTATTTTGCAATAAACCCCTCTCAATTTCTTTAATTGCACCCCCTTTACAAAAATCAAATCCTATATAAACTTTCCTTTACAATTCTTTTCTCTTTTCTTCACTTCACCAAGAGTTTAGCCTTCACCATTTCCTTCTCCATCTCAAACCCTAACTCCAAACCACCTCAAGGCCTTCATCTCCTTCCTAAGCAACTACAACCCTTGGATTTGTATCGCATCTCACGTCGTCGGAAGCATCGCCAAGGACCTAGTTGGTGATATCATCGACAAACGATCCGTTCGAACTCGTATAAGCTTCACATAACCGTTCGAAGTGAGTATATCTACTCACCAAGACTAGACAACTTCCTTGTTTACTTGTGTTGATCATTCATGTTCACTTGTGCCATAAAAATCGTATTTTTAGCCCATCAAACAACCATCAGAAAATCTGTTCTGTTACTGTTTTTCCCACGATTAGTCTTAACCTAGGGACCAGTCGACTAACCCACCTTAGCTGAAACTTAACCCTTTTCTGATTTCACAGTTTTAGTCGACTAAGCCATATTACCAGTCGACTAGACCACCCTAGTCGACTACATTTTAACCTAGTCGACTAATCTTTCCCTGGACCAGAAAACACCAACTCTCGGTTCCAGTCGACTCATCCAAAATAATAGTCGACTTAGGACCCCTAGTCGACTACCCATTTCTCCATAGTCGACTCCTGTATCCCTGATATAAATCCCAACTTTCTGTATCACAATTTTAGTCGACTTAGCCCCTCTATTAGTCGACTTAGGTATCTGTTAGTCGACTACACATCTCACCCTAGTCGACTAACTTTTCCTGAAACAGAAACCCAACTCTCTGTTTCCCAATTTTAGTCGACTCATCTAGGCTAGTAGTCGACTTAAGACCCCTATTAGTCGACTAACCCTTCCACCTAGTCGACTAATTCTGACTGTTTGACTTGGTTGATTCTGTTCTGAATTTGGATCTTATTGTTGATACACGTGTGGCATATTATTCTTGTTCTTGCTTCTTAACTGGTATTACATGACATGTTACTTGATGGATCTCACCACTTGTTACTTCATGATTTATTATTATATTCTCGCTCCATAATTTGTTAAATTGTGAATATCACCCCCTTATCATGTTATCTTTTAAACCAAGCATGATATACTTGACTTTTGTATAAAATGGACCAACTTACACATGGGTCGGGGGAAATATGCGGATATCGATATGTGTTCGTGTTTACAGTGGCATTAGGTATATTGTACAATCATGTTCCGGCCTAACCTGAGGGCCTCCAGGGGACCGAGGGGAGTGCTTGCTCCCTCTTCCTGAATACTGTCATGACAAAGGGCATACATAAGTCCCTCCTGATAGGCCTTGCGGCTGGTTTCGTCATCAAGCAACGGAACACCCTTGACCGTGGTCCCGGGCATGCACGGGACCCACTGTAAACATAGTTCGTCGATACAACCGCTGTTTCCAATAACAACCTTGCTTTACTAGGATATGGATCTATGTGCCCTGGGACGCTGGGTCACATAGCTAGATATCACAGTAAGACAAGTAATAATAATAAGACGTTAACTGTAGATTCATTGTATTAGGATTTTATCTCCTCATGCTTTTCATACTTGTTAGTTGATATTCCTTATAACTATTTCATCTTTCCTTATTCATGTCCCTTAGCCACTTGGCTATAGTTTGTTTATTGTTATATGTCTTGATTCCTTGGATTTGCACATTCAGATTCTGAAGCTTGGAACGAAGTGGAACCATCCACAGAGGACCAAGCTTACCTTAGTGAGCAGGCGGATTAGTTCCAGTCCCCTCGTGCCAGACTCCTCCTTTTTGACTCACGGGACCTTCATCCTACTCGTGAGCTTTTTTGTATACCTATTGTATATTATTCTCTTGGACTTGGTTATGATGTAATACACATGTAATGTGTAATACTTTATAATATCCTGTGATAACTTTGTATGTGTATATCTTGAGTTGGCATATGTATGATTACTACGCTTTGTCGTACTCTGATCTTTGTTGTACTTTTATGCTTAGCGTATATACGTGGGGGCAATTTATGACCTACGTATATACGTCGCAGTGACGTCCCCGTATCCGTGGAATCGGGGCGTTACAACGAGTTCACTTGTCATTCTCCTTTATAGATTGACAGGTCCACAAAGTTATCATATCTCTTGTCAAGTTAATATTACACCTCTGACAACATTGGGGAATTTCAAAAAAATAGGATTTCTCTCTAAAAAGTTTGACTGTTTGAAATTATAATCATAGTTTTGACAAGTCAAAGCCCTTTGCTTCTATGTGTCTGACTAAAAAAAAAAGTTCAAGACAATAGAAGGAGAAAAAGAAAAATGTCACTTTTATTTATATCCAGGCACATGAAAGTGATACAAAAACGCTCTCTTATACAATAAGATTGAGTGTTACAGTTAAGGAGTACAAAGAAGTCTCTCTCTCTCTCAAAAGTTGCACTCGCTCCTCAGCTGCATGTTATTCCGAGTACAGGATGCTTGGAAGGGCGCCAAAGCAAGATCGGATACTGTGGAAACGATCGGGAACTGATTGCACCACGATGCATGATGTAAACATCGAAGAAGCCTCTGGTTGGCCGAGAACAATGGTGTTCTTGAGGTCCGGTGGCAGCAGAATCCTCCGATTCCACCTGACCATCCGAAGTGGCGGGTTATGATCCTTCCTGATGAACATCTCTTCCACCAGAAGCTCATCCAGTGAACATAGAGTCATCTCGATGCCACTTCTGGGGTGAGAGAGGAAGTCTTGAGACCTCACAGGGGATGCTACCCACCACTGTATCCACTGCAACCCCGCCGCCATACCCACTGTGACCGTGACCAGCCCGCAAGCATGACGGGTGCGTCACGTTCAAAGAGATCTTGACGAGGGTTAAGTCCCCGTCAGGGATCGTGATTTCTTCCCTTGTAGACGACGAGGACCATGACTTCTTCCCTTGTGGACGAACATCGAACAAGTTCGCTGGCCGATATATTCTCCCAAGGGCCCAGCGAACGTGAAAAAGGATGATCAAGCCTACCTGCAAGAAGCAAACAAGATCATTAGACAATTCAGAACTTAGTACACTTCGACAAAAGAAAACTAAGTCACAAACGCGGTTATTGCTGAAGACTGCAGATGCGGGAATGACCCGCACGCTGGGCCAGATTCCTGCGACAACAGAAACAGACGCGAGCAAGACTGTGATACACACAGAATTCAAACGCGACCTAATTCCACATCCGCGTCTAAGATACAAGGCGCGCAGAGGATCAGACGCCAAAAATTGCCATCTCTCTGTTGGAGGAACAGGAGTTGCAAAAGTTCAGGCCTGAAACCTTCGACCCGAATTGAAGTTCTTCCAAGTCAGTGGCCTCAAGACGCGAGCTCTGTGTGCAAAGCCCGCGGCAAGGTACCAACGACTTCAATACTTGCGTTCAAAAAAGTTTAAGTCGATGGCGCAAATTCCAGAAGAGGAATGCACCAACCACGACTTTACAAGAAAGTCCAGATGATATCTCTCTAAGAGATATACTAAAATTCAAACTTGGTTGGGTCTAAAATGTCATGGCAAATCAGAACGGCGTACCCGCAGAGGCCTCTATTAAGAGTGTAACTCTTTGCATCGAAGCGCGGACATAAAAGGAGTTCAGAGAGACGCTTTCTGTTATTGAAATCACTTGACAGTGGTAATCTTCTGAAGAGACCAAACAGAAGCATGAAAGCTCTGGGTCATCTTCATCCATGGAGGCAAGCCTCTGGTAAAGTCCTTGAAGGGAGAAGATGGAGTCTCTCAGTGCACTCGCTGTCAAAAGAAAATAGTCCAAGTATGGACTGCTAAAGGAAGGGGTAAGCTCTATTTATAGGCAGCCCATAATAACCGTAGTTAATGGGTCATCAATTGGAACCGTCAGCCTTAATGACCGCACGACTGTCGAAGCCCAATGGGAGGCTGACACGTGGAGCGTCGCTTCGGGAAGCGTCGAAGATGCTGGTTTCCAACCGCCAGCGCCCTATTGGCATTAAAAGGCATTAACGCCTAAGCCCAATGAAGAACTGACGCGTAGACAAACCGCTTCGGGAAACATCGGATGACGCGACTCCCCAATCGTCAAACGTCGATTTGACATTCAAAGATTTCACAAAATCTTTATGACAGGTTGTTTATAACGCCTGGAAAATCGTGCCAAAACGCAGGTGTGAGAGCTGCGTCCAAAGACCCGCGTCCCCTCTTTTCTCAAAAATTGTCGTCCTCCTTAGAAGATCCTTCGCGTCTCTTGGATGATTCAAAGTCGATCCGCGTCTCTCAACAAAAGGGACTCATTTTGGGGGCCCCAGTGGGAAAGCACATAAAGCTGCGTCCTAAGGCTTATGACTTCAACAGAGAAAGCCTGTGTCATTTACAGGTACCACAAGTATCCTGGAGCTGCGTCTACATTGCAAGACAACAATTGTGTCTCTATTATAAACTCAACATAATTTGAGTGTGCACTAAGTCAAGGACCTAGAGACGTGTCTCCATAAAGACAGTACTGCACCCCCATCAATCAGCTGAGTTCTATGCGTCAGCTTTGGAGGAGCATAAAACTGCATCGTCGCTGCATCCTGAAGTCTGCATTTGGACAGAGTTAAAGGCTGCGTTCAGAGCCGCGCCCTTCATAACCAAAGCCGCGTCTACCTTACGGAGTAATGCTCGCGTGGTCATCCCAAAAGACGCACCCCATGAAAGTCGCGTCTTTAAAGCAGTACTATCTCTGCTCTTCAAAAAGAACTGGCGTTCAGTCCTTGTTTCTGCAAATCAGTTCAACAGTACACTGGCACAAGCAGACGACTGTTCACTCCTGGCTTAAAGTGCACCCACGACAGACTTAAAGCAATCGGGGAGGTTTAGACTGTGTATCTAAACACTCAACTCGATCAACTCTGATGGCTTCAAAGAGTTCTACAGTACACTCACGAAGATCATACTCCAGATAAGATCAAACCCGGAGCATTAACAGTCCAGTCATAAGGATAAGCTCAGCTAGAGTCCAAAGTATTTCGAAATCCGTCCCAGTTAACCGCAGAATATCGAAAACCTTGGAGGGGGTTCTGTAGGCTGTCTAAAATCATTAAAAGACAAGCCATTAAAAAAGGTAGAGTTTCAGGTTCCAGACACAGGACTAATGATGGCCATCCGTATCTCAGCATCAAGGCGTGAGGGTCCAAACTCGCGTCTCAACATCAAGGCGCGTGGGCTCAACACCCGCGTCTCAACATCAAGGCGCGTGGGCTCGACACCCGCGTCTCAACATCAAGGCGCGTGGGCTCGACACCCGCGTCTCAACATCAAGGCGCGTGGGCTCGACACCCGCGTCTCAACATCAAGGCGCGTGGGCTCGACACCCGCGTCTCAACCTCAGGGCGCGAGGGTCCAAGGCCCACGTCTCGGTTATAACCGCCCTGGTTATGGGGCCAGTCACCGCCCACATCGCGGGGAAGTTAGCCCCTCATTATGGAGCATTTTTAGGGGGCACGTTCACCCCTGAAACCTTTATAAATAGCCCCGCCGCTATGAGGGGAAGGACACACACACACAGACGGGAGACGACACACAGGCAGACAGAGAGAGAGAGAGAAGCAAGGGAGAGCTCAACTCTTCAGCAAGCTTGCCGCGAACAAGTTGCTCTTTGCCTACCTTCTCTTTGAGAATTTGGTAGACGGAGCTGGCTACTCCTTCTACCAGCCGAAGAGAAGATCCCCGAAGGTCTAGACGGTCACCCGGTCAACGGAGAACAAGATTCACTCTCCATCGCCACTTGAAGAACCCAGCCTTAAACAAAGGGAGGATTCAAGACTCAACATCCTCCCTCCCTTGTAACCGGAATACGAGTCCGTTGTAATTTTTCAATTTGATTCAAGGAAAAACTTACTTCGACCCCGTACCCTCTCCGTGTGCGTACAAGATTGATCCTTGCGTTCTGTGACATCGGGTGCTGGTCTCTTATGAATCTCGCACCTGAGTCCAAGTACTTAGAAATTTTTCATAAGTCTTGGATTTCAAAACGCGGGCTCCCTGTTGGTGTCACGGTCGCGGATTTTCAGGTCTGGACGCGGATTTTGACAATTTCTGCGTCCAGTACCTCCTCTGTGTCTGAACGCGGATTTTCAGATCTGGACGCGGATTTTGAAAATTTCTGCGTCCAGTATCTTTTCTGCGTCTGGACTATAGACACTTAACTTTTTTCAACAGATTTCTGATTAAGTGTCATCTTCTTCTGCAGTGCAACACACTTCTGCTCCACTCTCCAAGAGGCGCCACTTCGGGCACGTAGGTGGTGCTGACCGTGATTTGACCTTTGTGCTGCAAAGGACTGTACCTGTGACTGCTGATAGGTCGCAGGAGCGCAGGAGGAGGCTCTCCAATGTTGACATGGCAACCTTTCGGGAGCTTATGACTGACGCAGCATTCACAACGGATGCTCGCGTTCCGCTGGAGAAGCTTGCCTTCTTCTTTGGAGACCGTGTTAGCGAGGGCGGCTATTCCTTGTATGACGGAGATTATAAATGGCTTCGTCAGATAGGGGATAGAAGATTCTTTCTCCCAAACAGGGAGAGGATGTACCCGCTATCTTATCTTCAACACATGTCCGTCCCTCGGAAAATGAAATGGGAACTCTCCCGATATGTCCCTGAGGTTACTCTTGGCGACCTAGGCTCCAAAAAGGTATATCGCCATGATAGTCATAATAGGGAGGTTCTCGGCCTGTTTCTAGGGCTGCTCAGGACTGATCACCCAGTTGGAGAGACACCAAAACTCGGCACCACTTTCCTCAACGCGTTCATGAAAGTGGGGGGTGATTTTCCAGTCGAGTTCCGTTCGCCCGGTGGGTCCACTCCACTGAGAAGTATTGGTGGGGCAGGATGGTGAGCTTCGTCCTTGCCGACCTTAGAGGCTTGTTGGAGCAGGCGGAATTGTACCAAGCAGTCAGGGCCGTACAGTATGGTATCCCACCGAGCTCTCAAAACTTCTTTGGGATCCTGGAGCGTTACAATCCTCTGACGGGGACATTCTTCACTCCGGTCGGGGAGATGGGTCTCGCCCTGCACGAGTTGTACGAGGTCTCGGGGCTAGCAATGGGGGATTCTCCCTATGAAGAATACGTCCCAACCACTGAGGAGCTTCACCTTATGAAGAAAGGGTCTCCTCGAGTGTACGAGACTTACTGGGAGGTGTTATGTCACTTCCACGTCTGCGGCCAGATAACCTCTTGGAGGGCGAGGGGAGTCAAGCAGCTGTCTTGGGCAAGTTACTTGTTCAATGGCATCAATCAGAAAGACCGTCCGGTGACCCGACTGGCTCCCAGCCCTGACGAGGAGATTGCCGACAGGATCAGGGCTTCTGTAGACTCCTACACCACGGAGTCGAACGAGGATGTTTTCGAACCTGACACGGTTTTCGAAAGCTTCCATCATCAAGCCTGGATCCCTATCTCCGACCACGCATTGTTGGCGGGCTTCTTAATGCTGTGTTGAAGCGCTGTGTGGTGCCAACGCTGCCACATGAAGTCATTGTTGCCGACGTAGTGTACCCGGCGGTGCTCCTGGCTTATGGTAGGCCCATAGCCCTTCTCCCGGCCATGGCGGCGAGTATTCAAAGCGGGTTGCGGACGTTAACCCAAAATCTGTGCGAGGCAGGGAAGGCCGTCGACTCCCATGGCAAGGTGATTGTTGACTCGGAGGGGAGGCCGACGATAAAGCGCCCCAACCCTCGGGTTGAGCTTCCCTACACGTACCTAATGGCTTGGTACGTTATGCACTGTCCATCTCTGATGACGCCGGTGTCTTGGTGTGAGGGGTCTATTCCTTTCGTGCAGCGGTTGGAGGGTTCAACTGGTGTAATACTTACATGTATTACGTTCGAAAGTGCGTCATGTCGGCTTCGAACTACCAGCTTAATCGCTGCTTCCCCACGATTCCTGGTGCATCTTTCAGAAAATAATTTACTGACTCCGCAAGCCAAGATGACTTCACGAGGCTGTCAACGGGGGTTTTCTGGTGGTTGGTCAACATTCGGCCCGGGTATGTGCTTTTCCGGCAAGGGAATTCATGCACGATCGAGCCGTATATGCCGAATCGCTTTGCCCGACAGTTCGGCTATGATCAACTATATGTCGGTAACCCCAATGCTCGACTCGCCTTCAGTGGGAATTTGTTCGAAGGTGCTCGGGCTTGGTATTATAGCGTGGCCGAAGGGACGGAAGCAACTTTTCGGCTGCCTATCAAAGGGCCAAAGGGCCGTACCAGCTTCAGCTTCTGTACTTGGTACTTCCAGGCCAACCAAACACCAGATTTCGCTCCGGAGTATTCATGCATTGAGAGTATCAATGCGGGTTACAAAGCCAGGTCGGGGTCCACTAAACGCTCGCGAGGCGTCGAGCAGTATCTGAAGGCTCTGAAGGAGGTCAGAAGGGGGTCGAGGGAGGAGCCGCGAGCAGCAAAGGCTCGACAGGCGGTGGGTAAGCGTCCTCAAAGCTCTACCTCCACTGCTGAGCCTGCCCCAAAGAAGGTCCGGAGAGACTTGACGGCTGCAGTTTCTCCATCCGAGGACATCCCTTCTGGTGTTGAGGAACCGAGGGAAGAAGAGGCGGATGAGGATGATGCCCCCTTAGTCCCTGCTCGCAGGTTGCGCAGCAGGGGCCCCAGGATTGTGGAGGAAGCGGAGCCTGCTGACAAACCCACCACTGCTGACGAGGCCGAGCAGTTCGAAGTCGACATAATGAGCGGAGGCGATGTTGAGAGGCCAAGGGTCTCAGCTCAGTTCGGGGCTTCCTCAGCTCACGAGAGGAGGGATGAGGCACAGCAGCCGGAGATCGACATAATGGGTGATGTTGAGATTCCAGGAGTCTCAACTCAGCCTGGGTCTTCCTCAACTCACGAGAGGAGAGATGAGACACAGCAGCCTGGGTCTCCTGGTGTATTCATCTCCAGTGCTCGGACAGTTGACCCCAGCCCTACCACTGGGGTGTTTGGAGGCAAGGCTCCGGTTGCCGAGGTCCATCACGTTGAACTGTCGTCTTCATTATCAGAAGAGGAAATCGATTTTGAAGATGAGGTCGACTTTGGCGATGAACCCGCTCCTCCTGATCCGAGTAAATTCTCACACATCTCGGAGGAGGAAATATATGGGTGTGAGCCGTTGACGACATCACCACTAGTGGCAGTTATTCCTGCTGAAGCTGCGGAAGGTACATTAATCGCCAAACTCATCCCCCTAACTAGGAGAAGGATTTTTGACGTTTTTTTTTTATTTGGCCTCGTGTTGCAGGGCTAGTCATGGTTAGCGAGGCCGCTGCTTCCTCCCAGATCGAGGAGATGATACAAGAACTGGCTCAGCAGGAGAGAGCTGAGTCTCCTCGTACTGGGGTGCCTCAAGAGAGGGCAATCGCCGAAGTCGGGGAGACCTCCACCCTACAAGATTCCCCAGCGGAGTCGCCATCTCTTATACGCACACGGAGAGGGTACGGGGTCGAAGTAAGTTTTTCCTTGAATCAAATTGAAAAATTACAACGGACTCGTATTCCGGTTACAAAGGAGGGAGGATGTTGAGTCTTGAATCCTCCCTTTGTTTAAGGCTGGGTTCTTCAAGTGGCGATGGAGAGTGAATCTTGTTCTCCGTTGACCGGGTGACCATCTAGACCTTCGGGGATCTTCTCTTCGGCTGGTAGAAGTAGTAGCACAGCTCCGTCTACCAAAACTCTCAAAGAGAAGGTAGGCAAAGAGCAACTTGTTCGCGGCAAGCTTGCTGAAGAGTTGAGCTCTCCCTTGCTTCTCTCTCTCTGTCTGCCTGTGTGTCGTCTCCCGTCTGTGTGTGTGTGTTTCCCCTCATAGCGGCGGGGCTATTTATAGAGTTTTCAGGGGTGAACATGCCCCCTAAAAATGCTCCATAATGAGGGGCTAACTTCCCCGCTATGTGGGCGGTGACTGGCCCCATAACCAGGGCGGTTATAACCGCGACGCGGGTGTCGAGCCCACGCGCCTTGATGTTGAGACGCGGGTGTCGAGCCCACGCGCCTTGATGTTGAGACGCGGGTGTCGAGCCCACGCGCCTTGATGTTGAGACGCGGGTTTGGACCCTCACGCCTTGATGCTGAGATGCGGATGACCATCATTAGTCCTGCGTCTGGAACCTGAAACTCTGCCTTTTTTAATGGCTTGTCTTTTAATGATTTTAGACAGCCTACATTGTCATACATCAAAAGGGTTAGGAAACAACCAATAAATAATACATTCTTGAACAAGATATAAACATGCATATATGCATACATAAACTCAAATATCTCTTCCCCTTTTTTTGTCAATTCATCAACAAAGGGCCAAAAAAAAAACAATCGATTGCCATATCATCAAATCTTAAAGATCAAAACTTAAGTTTTTTTTTAAATACCAATTTAAAATTTTTGATAAACATATTGATACCAATTAAAGGTAAAAACCAAATTTTTAGATAAACACTAAAATCATTTTGCAATGAGGATTCCAAATAGTGAATAATACCAATCTAAAATCATTGATATTAATATTGAAAATGTTAGCATATATCAAACTAAAGTATTTTACATCATAAATGGTGGGAGTAAGATACCAATTTGAAATGAAAACTGATACAAATTGAAAATACAACCAATACCAATTTTACATAAAACCAATTTAAAAACAAGAGTTTTCTCCCCTTTATGAAATACTAAAAGAAACAATGCATAAGCTTGTAATAGATACTAATTAAAAATAATTGACATGATGAACTAAATCAAGCTTAGCGAACATAATTTGTGCTTTTTTTCAAAAAAAATGTAAAGACATGTGAAACAAGCACAATCAAATCATATATATGTATTTATGGATATACTAATTGAAATATAAGGCATACATATATAGAAAACACATATGAGTATACAAACATATGAAATATCAATTTTGATACCAATAAAAATATAATGAGAATCAAGTGTATAACTCATACTTACCACCCTTATCATGCACAAGTTTAAAAAATATTCAAGAAGGGTTTACAAGGCATGGTCGCCCATCCAACCGCCCTTAAATGGTAGGGGTTTTCAAAAATTATGATTTGAATGTAAATAGGCTTAGTTTGAAAACTCTACCATTTGAAGAATAGAAACTAGTTTTAAAGATATTTTTAAAAACTAGTAAGAAATCCTTTAAAAATATGAAACCAAATCATACATCCCATGAAAATATGAAAATCACATAATAATTGACACTCAAAATCTATAAAGCACATATATGCTCATGAAAACAAAATCATGAGAAACTAATAAGTAATGTGAGTGTACACGTTTTGTGTGAAAGACATAATCATGAAAATAGTCAATTTAGCTCAATTTTGAATTTCCTTTAAACATGAAAACATGAAAATTGTTAAAACTAAATTTTCATTAAAAACAATTTATTCTTCAAGGCATATGTATGTTTTGTATAAACTAGAGTATACATACTTATCCAAGCATAAATGAGTCCACAATAGTATATTGCATGAAGGCAAGTGGCTTAAGGATGTACATGTATAACTATTAGTTTAGACAAAAGTAACATATACATGAAGCTAATACATTATCATGAAACCATGTGCAAAAATAGAAAATACAAGTGTAAATGGGAGAATCATCAAAACTAGGCTATACAAGTACATCTAATGGGTACAAATGAGCATTTAAGCACAAACATATAAGAATCAATTGTGGCTCATTAGTTGTACAAGTATATACACAAGTTTTAATGAAGGTTACATTTAAACATGTAATCAAAATATTAATCATAAAACAAAATATAAATCAATATGATCATTAGGCTAAATGTACAAGTCTTAGAGCAAGGATATACACAATAGTTAAAATAAAGTGAGAACACAAAATATGGATCCATATGAATAAGGGTGTATCTCAATTACTATACGTGTATGTCACAAGTGTAATTAACATGGCATTTAACATAATAATCATTAAAACATGACATGCTAAAAATTACCAATATGAAAGCATGTAAACTAAATGAGGAGTTAGAGATCGATACCAAAACCAAGAGGCCATATCTCTATATCTCCAAACCATGGTGGTCCTCCCACCAAACTCCCCTTGAAAGTGATCCATCCAAAAGTGACACCGTTTAGCTTGGAACGCATTCACCTCAAGACACCAACAACTCTCACGTCATGTGAGAGCCCACACCTACATCAAATAGACTAGGAATGGATTTTGGTACCCATATTTTCTTGGGTCCTAAAGAGTTAGTGTCTCGAACCCACACAAGATTATTTGTCCTATTTATATGATCATAGCAAAATTTAGCCAAATGGCCATTCCGGCCACAATAAGTGCATCTATAAATTTTTTCATATTTAAATGTATAATGAGCATGTGGCTTACGAACATGTGAATTGTGAGCATGAGTAGTTTTAACATGAGTGACATGTGATGTGTTGGCATGATGATCATGAGAATTTTTAGCATGTGTTGTTTTATCATTTTTAGCATGTGGAGTGTGCATGTGCTTCTTAGAAAACATTTCTTCTAATTTAGTAGTATTAAAAGCACATTCTTTTAAAACATTTCCAAAATCATTGATTTTAGTTTTTAACAAGGATAATTCATTTTCATCAATTTTTGAAAATTTAGCTTTACAAGCAACTTTATAAGCATCAAACTCTCTTTATGTTGAAATAAGATTTGAAGAAAGTTCATCCTTTTCTTTTGAAGAAATTGCAAGTTGATTTTTAAGCATCTCAATTTTCTTTTTCAATTTTGAACATTCTACCTTTTTATCATCAAAACTTTCAGAGAGTTCAACAAAAGCATGTTCTAACATTTCTCTACTTATTTCATTTTCATCATCAAGAGGTTGAGTAGTTACCTTGGGTGTGTTTGCCATGAAACACATATTTTCCGTGTCGACTTCATCTTCGGATTCACTTTCTGAATCCAAAGTGGCTTTGTATACCTTCTTATCAACCGGCCTCTTTTGCTTCAAGGAGGAGATCATCTTTTTCTTGAAATCGGGACAATCGGCCATGATGTGTCCAGGTTTCCGACAGTTATACCATATGATCCTTTTCTCCTCCTTCCCTTCCCATCTCTTTCTATAGTTGAGCTTGTTCTTACGGTACATTCTCTTAACATTTCTCACAAGGAGAGATAGCTCGTCATCCTCTTCTTCATTGTCGTAGTTAGTAGAGGAAGACTTGAAAGTTATGGACTTTTTCTTTTGAGGTACCGCTTCTTCTCTAGCTTTCTTCTCCATCTGATGAGTCTTTAGATTGTCGATGAGACCTATGAGCTCCATCTCATCTTTGTCATTCAACTCCTTCAAGGTGGTAGCTTTGATTTTCAATGACGAGGGAAGAGCACGAATCACTTTACGCACCTTTTGGTCGTTGCTTATATCATCACCTAGAGAAGAAAGAGCATTGGTAATCTTAGTAAACTTTGTAATCATATCATCAATAGATTCTTCTTCTAGCATTTTAAAACTTTCATATTGGGAACGCAAGAGATCTATCTTAGCTCTCTTGACTTGTGATGTCCCCTCATGAGTGACCAATAAGTGTTGCCAAATCTCATAGGCGGATTTGCAATGGATAACCAGTGTTAGATCATCCTCATTCAAAGCTAAAAGTAGGGCATTTTGAGCCTTTGAGTTAGCCTCATATTCCTTGAAGGTGAGTTCGGACTGTTGGAACTTATTTTGATGAAGACTTTGTGAAGCATTTCATTTGGAGCTCTAACACACGACGAATCAAGAGTTCTTCATGATCAAGACTGCCCAAAGAGAGTTGATATGATGTGTTTTGTAAATATGAAATAGCATGTCAAAAGCCTTGATGCACACACACATATCATGTCTATATAGTCGACTTATAACTCCTTATAGTCGACTAATCCATTTGGTAGTCGACTAACTCAAACCCCCTAGTCGACTAGTCATGTGTCCAAAATATACCCAACTCTCTGTTTGTTCATTAGTCGACTTGACAGACAATATTAGTCGACTAATAGACCTTGTAGTAGACTAACCCTATTCTCCTAGTCGACTAATTGTTTGAAAAGATGAGTTTGAAAAATGATAATGAGAAGTTTATAAAAGAAAATATTTTTCTTAAAAAGGAAACTATGTCTTTGAATGAAAAGATTTCTATATTGGATAAAGACATGTTAATTTTCAAAAAGAAATATGAAGATATTTTGCAAAATGTGACTAAGTTCAATCATGGAAAAGAAAAATTGAATGATTTATTATCTTTTCAGAAGTTGTCACATAATAGTTATGGTATTGGATTTGTTGAAAAATCTTCATATTGTAGTAATCCATATAGTTCTTTTGTAAAAAGAAAGTCTAAGAAAAATAAGTTTATATGGATTCCTAAGAATTTAAGTATTCATGATAAAAATACCTATATTGTATCATACATTCATGATATATGTGATTCATGCAATTATGTGTATACTAACAGGTGAAAACCAAATTCTAAATGGATTTGGACTCCTAAAGGTTAATATGTTCTTTTATGTTTGGTACCATCTAACGTTTATCTTGCAGGTACCATATAAAAGTTGATAAGAACATATATATATATATATTTAACGATATATTTGTTGCAGGGGAGAACAAAGTATTTCTATATTTGTTATAACCCAATTTCTGCAGGGGGAGGAAAATATAACCTATTTTCTGCAGGGGGAGCACTTGTGCACACAACGTGTCATCATCAAAAAGGGGGAGAATGTTGGAACTTGTTTTGATGAAGACTTTGTGAAGCATTTCATTTGGAGCTCTAACACACGACGAATCAAGAGTTCTTCATGATCAAGACTGCCCAAAGAGAGTTGATATGATGTGTTTTGTAATATGAAATAGCATGTCAAAAGTCTTGATGCACACACACATATCATGTCTATATAGTCGACTTATAACTCCTTATAGTCGACTAATCCATTTGGTAGTCGACTAGTCATGTGTCCAAAATATACCCAACTCTCTGTTTGTTCATTAGTCGACTTGACAGACAATATTAGTCGACTAATAGACCTTGTAGTCGACTAACCCTATTCCCCTAGTCGACTAATTGTTGATCCAGTCGACTTAAAAGGAAGTTGCAGTCGACTTGATTCAGTTATCCAGAAACCTGTCACTTGAACTATTCATGACCTAGTCGACTTATACCCAAACCTAGTCGACTACTCTTTGGAAAATTGCCTTGTATAG
Source organism: Agave tequilana (assembly GCA_038442645.1). Classification (NCBI taxonomy): domain Eukaryota; kingdom Viridiplantae; phylum Streptophyta; class Magnoliopsida; order Asparagales; family Asparagaceae; genus Agave; species Agave tequilana. Next base: position 34,815 of record JAVJIF010019875.1, on the reverse strand, counting down.
TCGACTAACTCAAAAGGCAAGTCGACTATAGGCAGTTTCTGACTGTTGGACAGTTTCTGTTATCTGGTCTTTTGTGCAATGTTTTTTAACGTTTCAAACATTTGAATTGCACCTGTAACTACCCTAACTTACCCTAGTGTGCATCTATATAAAGGGTAGTTAAGCTAAAGGCCAAATATCAATCCTAATCTTCAGTTTTCTAAGATCAAAAAATTCTGCCAAACCTGAAAACTGATTCCCACTTCAGTTCTTCACCAAATTCTGATTCTCTAGTGAAGTTCTCTGAAGTTTTTCTCCTATACTAGACCTTGTCCATGTTCATACACAGTACCAAGACTTATAGGAAAGTGTTGTAATACTCAAAGCAATCATTATACACGGGTGTCTTCTTGGTGTAGAAGCAGTTGTACAAGGTGGAGTTTGTTCTCTTGGTGTAGAGAGAAGGTGTACACATTTGGCAAAGGGGATTTGTCAAGTGGTGTGCATGATTGTGATTTTGGGTGTACAAAATCAAGGATAAAGGAAAATCTCAAGCGGGTGGCTTGGGGACTGGATGTAGGTCACGAGGACCGAACCAGGATAAATCTCTCGTGTTTGCGTTTGTCTAAACTTTTCTGAGATTTGATTTCCTTATTTTAAGTTATTTATTTGTTTAACGTTAATCCTTCTTTGTTTAGTATTTGTGTTGACTTTCTATTTTAGATCCATAAGTGCCAACAGAAAAAGTTCCGCAATTGGCATTATCTCGGGACCAACACGGACCAAGTGTCCTCTTCACTTTCGGGTCTACTATAGGGCTTGGTCAAGGACTTAGCAACTAGACTACCTAGAGATTGTAGAAAAATAGTCATCCTAACTTCCATATGGGAAAGTTGAGTCCATCAAATTTGGGAGGGGTTTTAATGTTACCGGCCATCTTTATTAGTGTATGAATGAAGAATATGCAAATAGTGATTAGCAAATTTTAGGATCTCTCTAAGGATGTAAAGCCAAAAACTAGAGTCCTAACTCTGATACCAATTGAAATCACCTAGAGGGGGGTGAATAGGTGATAATGCTAATCAATGCACAGATTAAAATGTTATGATGCAACGATCACACGAAACAAGACTAGAAGCCGAATACCCCGTGAAGGGCTCTGAACTCCTTCCTCGTGATTCCTCTAGATAAGAGTTTGAGGTGCGCAATGCAATATTGTTGTTTGAGTATTGATCGACAATATGGCAATGAATATGAAGCAAGTAAATAAAGCAATGAATATAAAGCAAGTAAATGAAGCAAGTAAACCAATCGCAAACACTGAGATTTGTTTCGAGGTTCGAGCACCCAGCTCTACATCCCCGCATTCACCCAGAAGGATTTCCGATCCACTAGAACTTCCACAAAGGATTACAACCATTAGGGAGTACCCAACTCCTCAATCACACTCCTCTAGTCCAGAGGTAGTGGAGCCACAAATACAATAATCACTGGATGATCAAAAGACCACAAACTCTCTTTTGAAAAATTTTTCCTTACAAAAATCCTAGAGAATAATATATAAGATTGAAGCTCAAGATTTTGTAAGTAATATAAAAATAGAAGAGAGATTTTAAGAACCAAAAACGTTCAGAAAACTTTTGAAAATAATAGCCCAAAACTTAAACAAAAGCTCTTTCTTAAGAAACTCAAAACTTTTGATATTTGAATTTTTTGTTGTGAAAACCTCTACCCTAATGACCCCTTTATATAGGATTTAGGAAGAGTAAACATAGAAAAATTTTACTGAATATTAGAGGAAGAAATTTACCCTCTAATACAGCTAACCACGTTTTATTTAAACTTAAACACATTTTGAAAACATGTTAAAAATCAGCCTCCAGAAAATTAGCCATTACTGCCAATCTGACAGATTGGTCAACTTTGAGCACATTTTTCAGGCTGTAAACATCCGAATTCAGAATTTGGTATATATTAATAATTTGTAGATCTTTAAGTCTTCGTTTTAATGCAACTGAAATTAACTCAATATCATTTTTTATTAAAACTTTATAAATAAAACACTGACAGTGTCAAAACAGAAACTGTAAACTATTTTCAGAATAAAAACAGAGTTCAACCAAATATTTGACATCTTTAAAATTTGAATCTGAAAATGATTATTGAATAAGAAATTTAGATCTAAAATTTATCTTTGAAATTCAAATTAAATCATGTTATTTGAATATAAGAATAAAAAGTTATGATAACAACTATAAAAGGGTGTCAAGCAGATCAGCATAACTAAAACTGGTTCAAATCCAAAACCCGATATATGTACTTGAAATCCAAAACCGATTAAATCAAAAACCAAACGTATTAAATTTATGTGTGTGTATTTGAGCTTTAAACGTATATACTATTCTTTAACAAACTAAAAATATAAAAACTTTATAGGAAGGTGTCTCTGAACTGCGTTGTCGAGCTAGAGCCTTCTCTCCTATGAAAACGTCCTCTTGCGTCATTTTTCTTTTAGCGCAATTATCCTTGCAATATGCTTAATAAGGCCATCATGACTAGTACAAACCTGAAACTCATTCTAAACAACTTATTAGTACCAAATAACTTCTATGTGTTTTGTTATCATCAAAACTTAAACAAATAGAGAGTGTAACCTTTTGGGCCAACACAGACCTCCTTAGTGCTCTGAGCTGGTTGTTGGTGTACTGTTGAACTAGGGGTAAACAGTCATCTACTTGTGCCAGTGTACTGTTGAACTGATTGCAGAAGTAAAGACTGAATGCAAATCTTGTAGACGCAGGGGTCATGTAGTTTTAGAGACGCAGTCCTCACTCGGAGTGGGACACATCTATTAATTTGCTTGAAGAAACGCTGCCTCTTGAGGAACGCGATCTTTGAAGTGAAGAAGCAGCTCTTACCCTGTTGACTAGGCGCGGTTTGGCCTTACTGAAGAGACGCGACCTTTGAAGGGACGCGATTTTTGTTAAACGCGAGTCCCGCGTTTTGGGCGCGTTGCCACATGTCTGGCGGAGTTGAGGGGACATCTTTCCTTTGACGCACGGAATTCACGTCGCATTTAAGACGCACACCACGCGTCAGGCGGGGATTAGGCCTCGAGACATGCCCCGCGTATCTCTGCGGATCACTGTGCCTATAAAAGACAACAGTCTTTCAAGAGTCATCATTAGACTCTTCTTCTTCGCTGAATTATATTTAGGGTTAAGAAAATCTTGAAGCTTTTTTCATTTTCACCGTCTTCAACACCGATCTCACGGCCTTATGGCTTGCCTATAAATAGGCATCACCCCCTAATAGTCCATTATTTAGACTGTTTCCCTTTGAGAGCATACGCTCTGAGGGTCTTCATCTTGATTTGTCTATCTTCCCTCAAGGGGATGTGTTCCAATGAACAGTAAGAACTCAAAGTTTTCATGCTTTTCCTCAATCTTCTCCAAAGATTATCAGTGTCAAGTGATTTCAAGATAAAAAATCATCGCTTTAAGTGCTTTTTACGGCCGCGCCTTGATGCATAAAGTTCAACTTCTAGAGAATTCTTCTCCGGGTAGGAACCAGTTGTCGCCATGGTCGCCATGAAATATTTTTGTCTTCCTGTACATTGAAGAAATTCAATCTCTTGACCTTCTCTTAAAATCTGATTGATGCGCCTGTGTTCGGAAGTCGCGTCTTTCAACCTTCTTGATGAAGCGTGAGCTCATTGACTTTGAACTCTAACTCACAAATCCTTTGACGCGAGTGTGATAAACTCTGTACTTAGATCTTGAGACGCGAGCTTTGTACATAAAGCCCGCGTTTGAGGTTCTTGACTTAAAGAATTTTAATTCTTTCGAGATTTCTGGACTTAGATGTGATAACCCCTGTTTCTCAAACGCGGGTGTGGCGACCCTGCGTCTGAACTACCCCGCGTCTTATATCTTGGATGCAGGTCTAACACCAGACAGCGTTCAGATCTGCACTGGCCAACTCCGCGTCTGAAGTTCACAACTTCAGTCTCGCTTCTGCCCTTCAGCTTTTTTTTTAATTTCTGCCTTAATAGAATTTTAACCTTTTGGCTTTTTGCTTCTTGCAGGTTCTGGCAGCCTCAGTCAGTTTTCCGCATCTTCGCTAGGCTCATAGGAGATTATTTCGACTAGCAAGCTTGTTCGAGCTCTTGAGATATCCGTCAAGTCTTATTGGACATGACGCACCAGCAATACCCCGGGTTTGTCATGGTCACAGTGGGTATGGTGGTGGGTATGGTTCTCTTGCAGGTCACGGGAAAGAGGACGTCACCTGTAAGGTCTCGGATCCTCCCTTCACCAATCTTGCTGCAAGAAGTGACATTGAGGAAAAACTCATGCTCATTAGATGACTTTCTGGTGGTGGAGATGTTCATCAACGAATGATTACGGCCCCCACCAGTTGGTCGGGTGGAATCAGAATGTTCTTCTGCATTTCGACCTCGAGAAACACCATTGTTCTTGGTTAGCGATGAACTTCTTCAATGTTTACATCATGCATCATGATGTAATCAGCACTCGGTCGTCTCAACACTGGTCAACTGTGACATGATTTAGTGGAAGAAGAGAAGAACCTTTCTTCGGCGCTCTTCCAAACATCTTTTATTTGGAGCAGTGTAGATGTCTTGAGAAGAAAGTGCAACCTTTCGCTGAGAGAGAGAGAGAGAGACTTCTTTGTACTCCTTTATTGTAACACTCAATCTTATTGTATAAGAGAGCGCCTTGTATCACTTTCATATGTTTGAATATTAATAAAAGTGACACTTTTTCTTGTCTTCTTATATTTCTTGAATTCCCTTTTTTTGCATTGAAAATCAGACACATAAAAGTAGGGATTCTTGACTTGCTAAAAATGCGATATGGGAAAAATTTTCATTTCAGGAATTTAAGATTACTGTCAAAGATATGATATTAACTTGACAGGAATGTAGGTCAGCGGTGTGATATTAACTTGACTCAACGGGAATTTCAGTTTCATTTGAGAAGACTGAAAACATCACTGTCATAGGTGTAATGTTAAACTTGACAGTGAAGGTAATGCTAGAGGTGTAGTTTTGAACTTGGCGTTGATCATCTCGACTTCGATAGGGAAGTTCGAGGAAAAGTCATTGTCATAGATGTATTGTTGAACTTAACAATGAACTAGATGCTAGAGGTGTGATGTTAAACTTAGCATCGCTCATTGATTGAGTTTTTTCCTGCACACAAAATAAAGTATTTTAGATTTAGAACAAAATGTGCAAGTGCTCAATTCGAATCCGTGGTAGCAGTGGCTATGCGGGTCGTGATCCTCAGGGAGGGACTAGCGATAGAAGCGTTTGTAAGTTATCTCTAAAAATTATTTTCTTTAAGTTAACAAAAAGAAAAGTTAAAGTTAAGTTAGGAAGAAGGCGGTAGATTATGAAGATGGAGGATTAGAGGTGGTATTTATAATGAGATAAGAAAGAAAGAATTGGGAGATGGTAATTTAATCTACAAAAATAAAAGAAAAGAAAAGAAAAGAAATAAACACTAACCTTAGTTTGGTTGAAGAAAAACGTGAAATCCTAACACTTTCTACCTTGCTTTGGAGGCGTTGAACGCATAAACCATAGGATCGATCTCAGTCCCCTGTTCGCATTATATCATCAAGCTTGGGCAAGTATGAAGTGATACGTACCTTGATGAGGAGAACATCACCATGAAATATCGTTGGCCCCCACCAAGATTCGTTATACTTGTGCTTTGGAAATCACTTGCATGCTCATAATAAACCAACAGAGATAAAAATAGAAAAAGAGAAGAAAACAAAAAGGAAAATAAAGCAATGACATAAAAGGAAAAGTTACCTTTATTACTTGATACAATGGAAGAGAAGAGAAGCATACATCGGTGTCACTCTCAACATAGCCCTCTCCCTCACTTACATAAAAATTAAAAAAGAAAAGAAAACCTAAACTACAAGAAAGAAGAAAGCCTAAAACCCTAGATTTGGCCCTCTGGCTCTGGACGCTCTTCTCGGTTGCACTGCAGAGGGTATTTATAGGAGCAGAAGGAGGTAGAGTCCCAGTCGAAGTCGTCCACGAAGGCGGTTCCCTGGATATGACTGGATTGCCGCGGAAACGCGGCTTGGGCCGCGTTTCCGCGGCCTTATGGTGGCGGCTGGCCACGCACTTTGGCGCGTGGCCTCCCCTGGTCTGTCCATCTGGGATTTTTCTTCTGGAAGCTGCATCCTAGCTCTTAATCTTTTGATTTGGATATAACTTGGGAAGCAAGTTACCTATATCCCAAATCTTTTATCCACGAATTTGTGATCTTAAATTCTTCTTCTTTGGCTTTTATCCTCATCCTGCAAGTGTTTAGGGTTGAATAGAAGTCTATCCTTCCCTCTTCTTTGTATTTGCAACTTTGGCCCTTGTGTATTTGCAATTTTGGCAATTGATATTTGCAACTTTTACATTGGGCTTGAATATGGGCTTTTGGGCTTCTTTTTAGGCTTTATTTCTTTATTTTAATATTTCGAGGCCTGCACACAATAAATCATAAAATATTAGTAAATGTGCTGAATTATAGATATAAATATGAAAATGTGATGGTAAATATAATGATAAAAATGCACTTTTCACTACCAATCACACCCCCACACTTATCTTTTTGCTCGTCCTCGAGTAAAAATCAAAGAGAAAAAGAAAAACTAAACTAGCTAACTCGCTTTAGTAGGAATCACGGTTGCACTTAGCATGTGCAACAAGCCGTTAAACCCCTAGGTTACCCTAAAGGATGAGTGTTGTCTCGTGAGGGTTTTCAGTGGATTACACCCACAAAATCCATAAAAAGGAAATATTTGAAATACCTTTGAAAAGACTAAGTAATCTATAAGTTTTTAGGATCCTCATTTTTATTCATTCTTAAACTTAGTCTTTATATAGTAAATTGTTTTCCATTTTAAGTAAGGATCAAAATTGAATTTGTGTATAGTCTTTTTCGTTACCAAAAATCATATGCAGCCTTATGAATTTTTACTAGGAATTCCTTAACTTGGACTCTCATGCCTCTTTATTTGTTTAATATTTTTATTTTTTTAATATGTATAACTCATCTAATTTTCTTTCGTATAAGCATCAAGGCTTCTTGAGGCCCTCATACCTAACTAATTGATTCTTAGATGTTTAGTACATATATAAGTAATTTTTTCTTAATTTCCTTTGGCTTTCTAATCTACCCATGTAACAAACTTAAAGTCGATGACTCCCAAACTGGTTGGCTTTAGGGCACCAGGTGAGAAAAACCCCGCGGACTCAAATTTGAGTGAACTAGGCCCCAAAACTAAGGACTTTATTTTATTTACTCACCTTTAGGCATGAATACTTATGCTTCTTGAGGCACATGTATCCAGCTTAATTAGTGATTTCCTTTTCTTTTTCTTTTTCTTTTTTTTATATATGAGGCACAAAGGTCTTCATCTTAGAATCCTAGATATGTATTAGGTATGCAAATTTCATTAAGGTAAAAATTAAGACTAACTACTTATTCAATTTCTCCTCCTATACCTAAAATTTAAACAATTTATTTATTTTGACCAAGTTTTTAGAAATCCTAATCATGATTTTCCTAATCCTTAAGACTAACTTAGATTTCTTTCAAAAGATAAGTCAAAATATTGTCCTTTTTATAAATTTTTTTTTATAGAATTTTTTTTTATTATTAGCAAATTTTTGTTAGTTTCTACCTATGTTAGTATGTTAGTAAAGCCCACCCCCACACTTATCTCATGCATTGTCCTCAATGTATGAATGAATGCATATATGCACGAAAAAGACGAAGGGAAGGCAGATGTTACCTCAAGGTGGTGGTTCCGGTGGTGGTCTAATTGGTCCACGAAATGCAGCCCAATCTACTTTTTGTGGAATTCGGGGGAACCCACCAGAAATTACTCTAATATAACCCACTAGAAAGATGTGTCCATTAAGGATTTTTATTAAATATTTGACCCCATCTAATTTCCAAATTCCATAACTGATTTCGGAGTCAAATTTGTCAACCGTTGTGTCCCAGAATGGAGTGTGAAAAGATGGAATGATTGACTTGGACGTCATAGGTACAGGAACGAATACCGACTCAGAAAAGAAACTTAAATCAAGTAAGGGTTCAGGAGTCGGGCTAAGTTCAGGAAGTGGGTCCAAATCAATAAGTTGAAGCTCAAGTCCATAATAATCTTCCCACAATGGAATGTGACTCAATATTGGTGATTCAAGTTCAGGAATGATAGGTATGGGAATCAAGACTGACTCTAAAAGATTACCTAAGTCGGGTAACAAAACAGGAGTCAATAATGATTCGGGAATTTGAACTTGATCACAGATTTGAGAATCTAGGTCACATATCTCATTGGGTTCAATTTCATAAAAATGAGAACTTGCCAATTTATCCATGGGACTTTCAAAATTGCAAAATTGGTCAAGTTCAATATGATCATCAAAATGGGTGATTCAATTTCATGATGAATTGGAACAGGATCCAATGTTGACTCGGAAAAAGTGAAATCAGGTGGAGACACCGGAGTCATTATTGAATCAGGAAGTAAAATTGAATCATCAAGTTGGGGTTCATGATCATATTCATGTTCAAGTTCTATTTCAGGAAAGGAAAAACTTGTCAAACTATCAATTAGAGTTTCGGCAAGCTCAAATGATGGTCTTGAATTAGAATCTTGTTGTCCAAAGCAACGTGGTTCGTCGGCTCTAAGAGAGTGGTCAGCGAAAGCAGAATTGGCCGGACGGTGAGAACGTAAAGATTGAACCATCAGATCGATTTCATGATCACGGGCTAATCTAGCCTGAGTCATGGCTGCAAGCATCCTTTCATAGTTGATAGGTGCATCATGTTGTGATTGGACTTGAAAAGATGGTAATCGTGATGAAGTTGTGAGTCGGTGGACTCACGCATAATCATGTCTGCGATTGATGGTAATTTTTGCTTGGACTCATGCATACTCATCATTTCCTGGATAGATGGTAGTCTATTCTGACTGGGTGGATCTGAGTATGAATCTTGGGAATATTATGGACAAGGTGGAGACGGAGGACAAGTCGGTTGAAAATTGGACTCGGGGGAAGCGAAACCCCATGAACTCTGTGAAGAGTTGAAATTGTTATGGAAATTATGGCCATAAGATGGGGGGCATGGGTTATATGCATTCGGATAAGACCATTCCGGCACACTAGGTTGGTCAAAATTATGATATACCGGGTTGGTAATATCCGAAAAAGAAGTTTGTGTGTAATATGGATTAAAATTGGAAAAATTATTATTATATGCCATATCATACAAACACAACAAAGAAAAAGAAAACAAACAAATAAACAAACAAAAAAAAGAAAAAATTCTAACCTAAGTTAGGGTAGACCTATGACCTAGACGACTCCTAACTGGTTAGACTGTCCACGGGAGGTAGGGTGTAGACTTTGACCACAAGTTAATCAGCCAGGTCAGGGCAAGATTGGTGGGAGGTTTTCCGTCAAAGACGTTCCTTAATTAAATAACCACCAATCTTCGGGCTTTCGGCCCTCAATCCCCTTCCTAGACACTGATTTGGCAGGAGTCAACTTCCAGCACTGTTCCCCCTTAGGATAATCTCCTAATTGAGTCCGAGATGTCCCTAGGGCCAACGTCTACTTAATTTTAATTAGGCTTGGGTTAGTGAGTGCTTGGAATCTGATTTTTGGCCAAGGAAGGGTGATGAAATCCCCACCTTATCTTGTTAATGGGTTATGCCCTTAGAATAAATTTGTGCAAGTGTACAAAATATGTAAATAAGATTCACTCAAAGCATGAAAATCAACCAAGAGATGAGTCCTATTCTATATGAAATGCGAACGTACCTTGCTCCAGCACTCTTCAATAGTAAAATAAAGGAATTGAAAAGACACGTGCCTAGGATGCAAACGTCTAATCAATTTTTTATCTTTTTCAACAAATATTTTACTGTTGATTAATTAGCAGTATACAGGTTTATCACAGAATAAATTTTAACAGAGTAGAAAACAAATCTTGCAATTTGTAGCAACCTGCAGAAAGATCTGTCAGTAATGAACTACTAAGGCCGCGGGAACGCGGCTATTGCCGCGGATCCGCGGCACTGTAGTAGGCTCTGATGCTCTGCCTTCGAGGGCAGAGGCACAGAGTTGCTATATGTCCACTTCTGCTGTTTCCTGTTCTCCAAACCTGCAAACAGAAAGAATAAAAGAATTAGTTAATAAATTTTTTTTTAGAGATAAACTTACCGTCCCTCCCCGGCAACGGCGCCAAAATTTTGATTGAGTTTTTTCCTGCACACAAAATAAAGTATTTTAGATTTAGAACAAAATGTGCAAGTGCTCAATTCGAATCCGCGGTAGCAGTGGCTATGCGGGTCGTGATCCTCAGGGAGGGACTAGCGATAAAAGCGTTTGTAAGTTATCTCTAAAAATTATTTTCTTTAAGTTAACAAAAAGAATAGTTAAAGTTAAGTTAGGAAGAAGGCGGTAGATTATGAAGATGGAGGATTAGAGGTGGTATTTATAATGAGATGAGAAAGAAAGAATTGGGAGATGGTGATTTAATCTACAAAAATAAAAGAAAAGAAAAGAAAAGAAATAAACACTAACCTTAGTTTGGTTGAAGAAAAACGTGAAATCCTAACACTTTCTATCTTGCTTTGGAGGCGTTAAACGCATAAACCATAGGATCGATCTCAGTCCCCTGTTCGCATTATATCATCAAGCTTGGGCAAGTATGAAGTGATACGTACCGTGAGGAGGAGAACATCACCATGAAATATCGTTGGCACCCACCAAGATTCGTTATACTTATGCTTTGGAAATCACTTGCATGCTCATCATAAACCAACAGAGATAAAAATAGAAAAAGAGAAGAAAACAAAAAGGAAAATAAAGCAATGACATAAAAAGAAAAGTTACCTTTATTACTTGATACAATGGAAGAGAAGAGAAGCATACATCGGTGTCACTCTCAACATAGCCCTCTCCCTCACTTACATAAAAATTAAAAAAGAAAAGAAAACCTAAACTACAAGAAAGAAGAAAGCCTAAAACCTAGATTTGGCCCTCTGGCTCTGGACGCTCTTCTCGGTTGCACTGCACGGGGTATTTATAGGAGCAGAAGGAGGTAGAGTCCCAGTCGAAGTCGTCCACGAAAGCGGTTCCCTGGATATGACTGGATTGCCGCGGAAACGCGGCTTGGGCCGCGTTTCCGCGGCCTTATGGTGGCGGCTGGCCACGCGCTTTGGCGCGTGGCCTCCCCTGGTCCGTCCATCTGGGATTTTTCTTCTGGAAGCTGCATCCTGGCTCTTAATCTTTTGATTTGATATAACTTGGGAAGCAAGTTACCTAGATCCCAAATCTTTTATCCACGAATTTGTGATCTTAAATTCTCCTTCTTTTGTTTTATCCTCATCCTGCAAGTGTTTAGGGTTGAATAGAAGTCTATCCTTCCCTCTTCTTTGTATTTGCAACTTTGGCCCTTGTGTATTTGCAATTTTGGCAATTGATATTTGCAACTTTTACATTGGGCTTGAATATGGGCTTTTGGGCTTCTTTTTAGGCTTTATTTCTTTATTTTAATATTTCGAGGCCTGCACACAATAAATCATAAAATATTAGTAAATGTGCTGAATTATAGATCTAAATATGAAAATGTGATGGTAAATATAATGATAAAAATGCACTTTTCACTACCAATCACTCATCTCAACTTCGATATGGAAACCTGAGGAAAAGTGACTGTCAGAGGTTTAATTTTAAACTTGGCAGCAACTTAATCGCTGTTAGAGGTGTAGTGTTAAACTTAACAGTAACTTGTCAGAGGTGTGATGTTAAACTTGACAATGGTTGATTTGCGATATGAGCAATTTTGAGGACTTGTCATTCTATTGATGAGAATTGACAAGTGAAGTTTGGAATGTCAGAGGTTTAATTTCAACTTGACAAGAATTTAAAGACTTGTGACTCCATGTAGAGGAGAGACAAGTGAAGTTTGCATTCATTGGGGAGTATTAAAAAATTTCATTGTCAGAGGTATAGTGTTAACATAGCAATTATTGCATTTGTGGACCTACTCTTCTATGGAAGAGAATTTGTAGGGGATTTTGAATGAAGAGTAAAATGAACTGTTAGAGGTTTAATATTAATGTGACAATCGTTGATTTTCTGAGACATGAAAAATTTGCCGTTATAGGTGTAGTATTAAACTTAACAGCGATGATTTCTAATGAGTTTTGTTGTCAGAGGTTTATTATTAACTTGACTGAATTCACTTGGGATTGGAAAATTTGGTTTGTCAGAGGTTTAATATTAACTTGACAAATCTCAGTTCATTTCATTAGGAAGATGAACACAAGTATTTTTGTGGCCCTACCATTCTGTAGGTGAGAATTGGTAAGAGATTTTGGAGGAGAGAATTGGACCAAGTCTATTAGGATTTTTAGCAAACCCTCAAGTATCAACGGATTTGGTGTACCTTTACCAACTACCGTTTGAGTTGGCTTAGCGATGCCATTCCCCTCAGCATGATGAGTTGTCAAAGACTTATGTTGGACTTGAAAGCCAACATTTTCCTCTATCCTTGGCCATTAGAGGCGTAGGATGTTAATAGAAGAGTAACTAAGCTGAAACCGAAGTCTTGCATTTTGTCTCTTCCTTAATATTACATCATGCAACATGATGTGACCATTGCTTGATCAGCTTGACACTGGTCACCCATGATGTGATCCAATGAAGGGAAGAAGCTTTTCTTGGATCTGGAGTTTTGATCAAAGGTGTAGTATTAACCTGATCAGGAGAAGAGTGCTATCAAAGATAGTATTTCTTCAAGAACTTGCCGTTGATTGGCATCATGAGCGTATCACCATCTGAGGTTATGAGGCGATATGTTCCATTTGAGTAGACCGACTCTACTACAAATGGTCCTTCCCATTGGGCTGGAATTTTCCTTTGGTTTTATGCGTCATCACCATAGATCTTCTGACGGCTAAGACAAGGTCGCCTTTCTTGAAAGTTCGCTCCTTAACTTTCTTGTTGAAAGCTCTGGTAATTCGAGCTTGATAGAGCTCGATTTACTGTTGAGCTTGCAGGCGTTTATCGTCCAAAGCCTCCAGCTCTTAGAGTTGCAGTCGATGCTTCTCCTCATTTGTCATCTCTGCTGTCAAGACGACACGTAGAGATGGGATTTGGATTTCTAATGGAGTACGGCTTCACACCCATATAGCAAGGAGAAAGGTGTAGCCTTCTTGGGGTTCGAACCGTCGTGTGATAGGCCCATAAGCATTCACCTAACTTGTTGTCCCAGTCACTTGGCTTTTTGAGATGAATTTCTTGAGAAGTTTCGCAATAGTCTTGTTGAAAACTTCTGTGAGACCGTTAGCGGCTGGGTAGCATGCCGTTGAGGATACACTCTGGATTCTGAATCTCTAAAAAGTCTGGCTGACGAACTGGGGCCCATTATCATGAACAATCCATCGTGGTACACTAAAACGGTAAATGACGTGATGTTTAACGAATTTGATCACGTCAGATGCCTTTACCTCCCCCAAGGGAATAGCTACAGCCCATTTAGAGAAATAATCGGTTATAGCTAAGATGAACCGATGTCCTTTGGATGAAGGTGGACTGATAGGGCTGACCACGTCCATTCCCCACATCTCAAATGGCTAGGTTGAGGTTGTAGAGTGAAGATATCCTGGTGCTTGATGGATGAAGTCACCATGGACCTGACAGGCGTGACATCATTTAGCGTAAGTGATGGCGTCTTGGGATCATCTTAGGCCAATAATATCCCAGTCTTCGGAGTCGATCCCCAAGCTTCGGACTGGGCTGATGAGCTTCACACATGCCATCATGCGCTTCTTTCAGTACTTCCTGTGCCTCCTTTTGTGACAGACAGCGGAGGAGGATCCCATCCTGTGATCGGCGATACAGTGTTCGCGTGTCGCATTATAGTAGAATTTGTGGGCTTTCCTTCTAATGGCAGCCACCTCTTTGGGATCATCAGGCAGGATGCCGTACAATGCATAGTCGATGTAGGGGAATCGCCAATCCCTAGGCTCTGCTCCTGTTGAAGTTTCTAGAGCTTCTTTGGTTTGACAGTCTCCTGTCGGCTTTTGGTGATCTTCAAAAATGACTCTTGAAAAATACAAGTCATGACTGTAGACAAGTATTTTCTCTACTACTCCAGCTGAAAGGGCTAATGAGGCAGCGAGAGATGCCAGTGCATCTGCGTGTGCATTTTGCTGGCGTGGTACATGGTCGATGTAAAAGTTTCCGAACCTCTCGGCCATAGAGATAGTTGCGTTGTAATAGGATACTAAGTCTTCATGCCTGACTTCGTACTCCCCGCGAACTTAGTTAACGATGAGTTTAGAGTTACCGTATACTTCGAGATTTTTAACGCCAATCTCATCGACGATTTGCATTCCAATCAAGAGGGCATTGTATTCCGCTACATTGTTGGAACAGGGCTCGGTTAATAAGAAAGCTCGAGGGATCACATAGTTCTGTGGGGAGACCAGTACTACCCCCACTTTTGCTATGACATGCCCTTGCGAACCTGTTCTCGATGCACCATCGAAGAAGAGTTGCCACACCTGTCTTTCAAAAGATGTCTGAGTCGTACAAACTTCAGTGCCTTCGTCTGGGAGATCCTCGTAAAGTTCCGTATCTCTCGGGTCTGGATGCTCAGTCAGAAAATCAGCCACCGCTTGTCCCTTCATGACTTTTTGTGGTTGAAAGCGCATCTCATATTGGGATAGCAGTATGGCCCATTTTGCCAGTCGACCATTTGGTGATGATGGCTTCGTCACGAGCAACCTCAAAGGGTTGACTTTTGATATGACATTTATAGTCTGGCTCATCAAGTAGTGTCGCATTTTCTGGACAACGAACACCAACGGCAAACATTCCTTTTCGATCGGGTTGTACCGATGCTCGGCTCCGATCATAGTTCTGCTCAGATAGTAAATTGCCTGCGCATATCCCCGATCATTATTCTGGGCTAGTAAAGCTCCTAAGGAATGATCCATCACTCGGACATATAGCAGGAAAGGTTTTCCTGAAACCAGAACTGTAAGTAAGGGTGGTTGCGTGAGGTATCGTTTGATTTCCTCGAACGCTTGTTGGCAAGCATCATCCTAGATGAACGAAACACCCTTCTTCATCAATCTGGTGAAGGGTTGACATCTTCCGGAGAGATTGAGATAAACCTCCGGATGTACGCTAGTCGCCCTTGCAATCCTCTAAGCTCCCCGAGATTCCTTGGAGGTTGCATCTCCTGGACAGCGCGGACTTTTTCTGGGTCTAAGTGAATTCCTTTGGATGTCACCACAAACCCTATGAATTTACCGCTGGCTACCCCCAGGAAAGATTTGGTGGGGTTCATCTTCAACTGATGTGCCCACATGATTTTAAAAACTGTCTCAGATCTGCTATGTGGTCGCCCTTGGCGCGACTTTTCACTGCAATATCGTCGACGTAGCATTCCACTGTTTTACGCATGTGTTCATGAAAAATTGCATTCATAGCTCTCTGATATGTTGCCCCAGCGTTTTTCAGTCCGAAGGGCATGACAGTATAGCAATATACCCCAGTGGTGTCCTGAAAGAAGTATGCTTTTCATCATCAGGATACATTTTGATTTGATTGTATCCTGAGAATCCATCCATGAAGGACATTCGTTCAAACCCGCACGTATTGTCAATCGTGACATCCGTGATTGGGAGAGGGAATTCGTCTTTGGGACATGCCTCATTTAGCTTGCAAAAATTGATCCAAATCCAGATCTTCTCATTTTTCTTGGTAACGGGACGATATTGGCTACCCAATCAGGGTGTTCCTCCTCCCTAATGAAGCCAGAGTATATAAGCTTCTTGACTTCTGACTGGATTGCTTCCATTATTTTGGACGAAACCGTCGTTGTTACTGTTTGACTGGCTTCACGTCTGAATTAATGTTAAGGCAATGCATAGCCACTCGAGGATCAAGCCCAGGCACGTCCTCGTATTTCCAAGCAAAAATGTCTATATACTCCCGCACAAGAGATATTAAATCTTCTTTCTCGGAGGATGTTGAGGTTCGCGTCTAGCGCGAGACCCGCGTTGTGCCTGCCCCAAAATGCGAGACCTGCGTTGTGCCTATTTTAGAACATAAGACCCGCGTTCTGAGGCTAACTCAACCAACACTGGAGGTTCGCATTTTAACACCACGCGAGGTCCGCGTTTCAACAAAGAAACGCGAGACACGCGTTCAGAAGGCATGTCTTCGAGACATAAAGAGCCAAAAAGCTCTTACCACCACGGATTTGAGGCTAGTTCCTCAGATGTTTCCATAACGGACCTTAGGGATTACCTGATAAGGAAGAGGAGTGTCCACCAAATTACTCCCCAATATCACTGCGAGCGGCTCATCTCAGTAATACTTTCTGATTGCCATTGTGGCTTTCAGATAACCAACTCACTATTTTCGGCCGTCCATTTTACACTGCTTGATGGATTGGCAAAAAGTATTTAAAACACTTCACTTTAGTTTATAAATACTTGAAATAAGATAGATTAACTTCAACAAAGTGGATCTTGTATTCAAATGTCAGAGGGTTGTATTTGAGTGGGAAGGATTCGGACTCGAATCCTTCTGGCATGACACAAGTCTATCTCTCTCATATAGACTTGAGTACATGCGGAAGAATTCAAGCCCGAATCCTTCCCACTCAAACTCAATCTCATGATATTCGAATACAAGATCCACTCTGGAAGTTGATCTACATTGTTTAAAGTAACTAAAAATCAAAAATTAAGTGTTTTAAATATTTTTTACCTATCCATCAAGTAGACGAAAAATGGACGGCCGAAAATTGCATTTTACTTATATCTATGACTTTAGACTTGTAAATTCTCGATCTGACCATTTGATCATGATCTAAACATTTAAAAAACACCACATTCCAATTTTTGTTAGGTTTCAAATGTTATACACCGTTAAACTAACCCAATTACTATTTCAGTCGTTCATTTTGCGCCTACTTGATGGATGGGTAAAAACTATTCAAAACATTTGGATTTTAGTTTTTAGTTACTTTAAATAATGTAGATCAAGTTCAACGGAGTGGATCTTGTATTTTAATATCGTGGGATTGAGTTTGAGTAGGAAAGATTAGGGTCGAATCTTTTCGCATGTACTCAAGTCTACACACACAGAGATAACTTGTGTAGTCCCGAAAGATTCGAACCCGAATCTTTTTCACTCAAATACAACTATACATCATCTGAATATAAGATCCATTTTGTTAAAGCTGATTTATATTATTTCAAGTATCTATAGTGGAACTCTCCACCTCCTCCCTGAAGTTTTATCGCATTGGGTTTCCATGTAAAAAACTTGTGTCACTGTTTGTTTTCCGTTTTGTAGTTTTTACTTTACACATACACTCATAATCTCCTGATCTTTTCTCTTATGGTGTGTGATCTATCGTCTGATAATATGCAACAAAAAATCTCCACCACAATGAGCAAAAAATAATATGAGATATTAAATTTCATTGAAAAATAGTACAAAATATTAAACTTATATATGAGGAAACAATTCGGTATTTTTCATAAAATAACCCATTGTTAAATCTTTTTTTTAATAATTCTTTCTGTAGTAGTCTAAAATTGACCCTTACAGGATGACAACACGTATTCAAGCAAACAGAACAATCCGCCACGCCATATCCTTCCAGAGACAGTTCAGTCCACACTGAAGTCACTCTTCGCCCCGAGATACATCCATGCTAACAACCTCGATGCTTCAAGTGTTATGCGCAGATCAACAATCTCTTGAGGAACCCTTAAGCCACTATAGGCTGTCTAAAAATCATTAAAGACAAGTCGTCAAAAGCAGAGTCCCAAACTCCAGACGCAGGGCGTCTCAGCCAGCACTGCAGCACCAAGGCGCGTGGGTCGAAACCTGCGTCTCAGCCAGCACTGCAGCACCAAGGCGAGTGGGTCGAAACCCGCGTCTCAGCCAACACTGCAGCACCAAGGCGCGTGGGTCGAAACCCGCGTCTCAGCCAGCACTGCAGCACAAAGGCTCGTGGGTCGACACCCGCGTCTCAGTTGTAACTACCCTGGTTATGGGGTCAATCACGGCCCACATAACGGGGAAAGTTAACCCCATTATGGAGTGTTTTTAGGAGGCACGTTCGCCCCTGAAACCTCTATAAATAGCCCCGTTGCTATGGAAAAGGGGTCGGACTTTTTTAGAGAGATCAGAGAAGAACTTGACTTGAAAGCTTCTATAGAAGGAAAGAGAGTCCAACTCTTCAACTAACTTGCTGCGTACAAGTTAATTTTTGCCTACAATCTCTTTGAGATTTTGGTCGACAGAGCTGTGTTACTCCGTCCGCCAACCGAAGAGAAGGTCCCCAGAAGTTCCTGACGTTCACCCGGTCAACGGAAAACAAGATTCACTTTCCACCGCCACCTGAAGAACCCAGCACTAAACAAAGGGAGATTCAAGACTCAACATCTTCCCTCCCTTGTAGTCGGAGCATTAGTCCGCTGTAATCTTTCAATTGATTCAAGGAAACTTTACGCGAATTTTCCTACTCCGTACCAAACAAGAGACGGCGACTCCGCTGGGGAAGACTTTCGTTACTGACGAACAAGTTGTGGCGCAAGGTGACGTCCTCTACAAGGGGAAAATGGTCGAATCACTCGTCGTAGAATTCGACCAGGCAAAGTATGAAGAGTTTCTCTCTTCCGGCTCCAAGAGCCCAAAGGCCCGCGCCTACCACAGGGTCTCTACGGGGACTTGCCCCAAAATCCGCTCTGAGCCTCTCTCAGAGGCAGCTGCTGTGAGAGATGTTGTGGCCAATCACGCCATGCGTGGCACCCGCGCCAACGTCTCTCAGGAGACCCGCGTGGTCAAGTTCTTTGGTGTCCAGCCAATCCATCCTCTTCCTCAGCACCAGGCCGTCGTTGGTTTCTCTCAACCCCCACGACGTAACCGGAACGCTGAGCGCCGACAGAGGAGGCGTGCGCGTCAACTGCAAGTTGGAACAACTGATCGTCCAACTGAGGCAGGACGCAAGGTTCAAACCGGCGTCTCTGCTGCACCACATCCAGCACGTGAAATCCGCGTTTGGCAGCCCAAACGTAAGGTTCATCAAGTTGGTTCCTCTGAAGCCCCACTCCCCAGACGCCAAGGCGAAACTCGCACGCCTTATCGAGTACAAAAAGCACACGCCTCTAGGCGTGGGGCCCAGCAGCCTTACATCTCTCAAGCATCTCTGCCCCGACGCAATAATCAGCAACGCGATAGTCGCGTCTCTTCTCAGCGAGACGCCAGACGCGCGTTCTGAAGCCACGACGCGAGAACCGCGTCTCTGAACCCGCGTCCTAGCTGTATAGAGTAAGGATGCCTCCTGCCCTCGGCATTACGAGGCTAATCTCTTTGATCCTCCTCCCATGGATCTGAGAGATTATTTGACGAAGAAAAGAAGTGCTAATCGAATCACTTCGTCATGTTGCTGCGAACGACTTATCATGATGCTCTCTGAGTGTCGTTGCAGTTCTGGTGCAAACCAGCAGTCTCTAGTTAGACAGCTGACCCTGATTCCCCGATCAGCTAAAAGAAGTCGTTCCCACATGAGGAGGGTCTTCTCTGACACTGAATATCCGAGCTCACTGCAAATATGGCGAGCAGGAGCAGAGGAAAACAACCTGCAATCAGTTCCGATGATGAGTCTGACACAGAACCGGAAGGAGTGTACCGACACACTCGCACCCGGACCGGGGCAATTCCCCCAATTGACTACAATGCACTAGTCCGGGGCATTGAGGTGAATGACTCGCATTCCGCTATTGCAGAGTCACAGGTTTCAAACTCTTCTATAGAGAAAGAGGCCTTTATATACATGACTAGCACTCCTGAGGAGACCGCCAGGCGCTTGGAACAGCAAGCCCAGGTCCAGAAGGAACAATTCGAGATGATTCGTGCTCAGTAAGAATCCATCGACTCCCTTAAGCAGATGCTCGCACAGTTGCTTGAAGATAAGAGAAAGTCAACCAACAAAGCCTCCTCTAAGAAGTCTAAAGGCAAACGAAAAGAGGGGAAAGCTCATCTTCTGTACACATAGAGGAGGAAGAGCAACTTACTTCCAGTTCATCTAAATCCTCATCGCAGGAAAAGGACGACCGAGACCAGGGAAAGGTTCATTCTAAAAGAATGAATCAGTTGGAGCAACGTCTTGAGGCCCTTACCAACCAGAAAGGCCTCCAAGAAGCAGGAGTGGTCCAGCCATATCCGGCTGAGTGGGACCTAGTTCCATACCCGCCCAAGTTCAAGGCTCCAACCCTCCAAGCATTCGATGGGAAAGGTTCACCGAACCAATATATCTACTACTTTAAATCCCAAACAGGGAATGTGGTAGATAATGATGCCATTCTGGCACGCTTGTTCATCGGCACCCTAAAAGGGCTTGCCTTTGAATGGTTCATGAAGCTCCCAGAGGGCTCCATCAAGAATTGGGGCGACTTGGAGAAGCTCTTCCTAACGCGATTCTTTGAAGATGACTCGGAGGTCAACATGCCTACCCTTTTAGCTACCAAGCAGCGAAAGGGAGAGTCCGTCAAGTCTTTCGTAGAAAGATTTTGGAATGTAGCACTCCGATGTCCAAGCGGTATGACCCAGGTCACCCTGGTGGAAACATGCCGCCATAATCTACAAACCTCGCTCCTCGCCCAAATAGGAGTTGCCGAAAGCCGCACCTGGAAGCAGTTGATCCAACAAGGTGAACAGGCTAAAGAAATTGTCGCCCGGGTTAGGGCAGAGGAAAACAAACCTCGACCTGAGAGGTCAACAAGGCGTGCGCCAGACACATCCCTCCAAATAAAAAGGAAGGATAACTTGGCAGCAGAGACTAAATCCCCTGTCAAACCTCAACCGGTTAAGGGAAGTGGCTCTTCAAGCCAACCACGCGCCAGCAAGCAGTATTCCTTTAAGGATGAACATGTCGACTCGCTCTTCAAATTACTCAACAAGAGCAACAGACTGAAGCTTCCTGAAGCTAGGCGCCCTGAAGAAGTCGGTAAAACCGATAATCCCAACTACTGCATGTATCACAGGACGTTGGGACACCCCACCAAGAGCTGTTATGTCTTCAAGGACATCCTTCAGGCTCTGATTGACGCGGAGGTATTAAAACTCCGTCCAGAGCAGAAGAAGGTGGCGGCCAATATGACGTCATTCCTCCAGTTTGGAAGACAACCCCCAACACCCTCTGGAGTAGTCTCTGTCCCAAGAGGAGAGCTGAGAATGGTCAACACAGACCCTCACCAACAGCAAGGGAAGGGCCTGGTACCAGTTCCACATCTCGGGGAGAAGTCATGTGGGTTCATCCCGACCTTGTGGATGGCCAGCAATGGACCACTGTAACCAGCAGAAAGTCTAAAGGCAAAGCAAAGGCTACATCCTATAATGTGGTATGTGCCTCTTCTCGGGAAGCGGAGACTGATGTTCCCTCACTGACCGATTCAGAAGAGGAGACGATAGTCCTGGCCACAGAACCCAGTCAACTGGTGGCGGAAACCCGTTTAGGGCAGTCATATTTGAAAAAGTATGATGAAATGGCGGTAACTCCTCCAAAACCCGCTGCAGAGTCAGCCAAGTCCTCCACAAAGCAGCCCGTGGAGAGACAAAAAGAGCTTCGATTTTCTAAAGTTCTCTCAAAAGACATCGCGGAAGGATCCACGGCACCTTACCGCTTTGATGTCTTGGCTCAACTGGCCAATATCCCGGCCCGAATTACCCTTATGAGCCCTCAGGCTATCAAAGTCAACCAGAGAAGCTCTACAAGAGGCCCTCGCTAATGCTGAGGCTTTCATGACTCAGGTGCCAATCAGACCAAAGGAGAAAGATGTAGAGGATTGCCTCCATACCTCCCAGAATGTTCGCTGCATCACCTTCACGGCAGATGATATGCAAGTTAAAAGGAAACATGATCGACCTCTTTACTTCGCAGGGTATATTGGATCATCTGAGGTGAACCGCATTCAGGTAGATCCCGGATCCGCAATGAGCATTATGCCTCGCCGAGTCATGCAACATCTCGGGATTCCTACTCACCGTTTGAGCGCCACCCAGACTACTATTTATGGGTTCAATGCCAATAGTACCCGTCCAATGGGGAAGGTCAAGCTCAAATACCAGATTGGGGACCTAAGGTCGGAGGTGACATGCTACGTGATAGATGCTGACACCTTCTACAATTTGCTGTTGGGACGACCATGGATTCATCGCAATTCTATCGTTCCCTCTACTCTCCACCAAGTCATGAAATACATCGACGGGAGTGGAAAGGTGCGAATGTTGATTGCCGAAAGGCATCCGTTCAAGGAGTTCAGAATTATTTCACCGATTCTCTCCTATATCAGGAATCTGTGGAAACAGATGAAATCCCACAACCAGAGGAGCCCGACTCTGGTAATGAAGCCGACACCGAGCCGGAAAAAGAGGAGTGCATGTGGGAACTAGATCCACTTGTAACGGGCATTAATAAGCTCGACGTTGATAATACCACCGATGATGTAGGCGGATGGTATATTAATGAAGAGTTAGATTTGGCGTATTTCTCTGTATTTGCTTCTGATTCAGTGCCGTCGGACACTAGTACCGAGGTGGATGATGATCTCTGGTCGGCAATGGATGCTTTGACATCATTGCATGTACCAGTGAAGTCGTCCTTCGTAACGCACCAAGATGTTGGTAGTGCGCAAGAATCCATATTCATGGTTCACGCAAGATGGAAAGGCCAAATACCAATTTTTTTCGGACGAATTGAATCCGAAACGATGACCTGTGAAGAATCAGAAGGCGAGTAGGAATCCCCTCAGTTCGGTCATTATGAGCCAAAGGCACTCAGAATGATGAAAAGCATGGGGTATATCTAACAAGCGGACCAGGGTTGAACTTCGGCAAAGGAAGGAGAACGCTACTCCGATCTTTTGTGCCGAAAGGGAAAACCCCTGATTATTATCATCGGACTCGCAGGGGGTTGGGCTATGTGTCAACTCTGATCCCATCAGCTTCTGAGTCTGAAGAGTCATTATGCCATGATTACTCATCGGGCACATCATCGTGAGAGTCAGATGTTAGTGTCGGCAACATCTTCAGAGAACTTTCAGTGAATATGGTTTCAACAAGCCACCTGGAAGACGGAGATGAAGAAATGATCCAATTTGATACAGATCCTTGGATCAAACACTTAAACAATCTTTGAGATACCCGCTTCGAACAATTTGAGCCACCCACAGAAGATAAGGTTGTTCAGATCAATCTAGGAGATGAGGCTAATCCTAAGCCCATCTTTATAAGCGACGGCCTGTCACCTTTGGAGAAAAAGGGTCTAATATCTCTTGTGCAAGAATATATAGACGTCTTCGCCTGGAATTATGAAGACATGCCTGGACTAGATCCTCGAGTGGCTATGCACCGCCTCAACATTAATACGGATATAAAGCCCGTCAAACAACAACAGCGACGGTTCCGTCCAGAAATAATGGAGGCAGTTCAATCAGAAGTCAGAAAGCTTATAGACTCTGGCTTCATCAGGGAAGAACAACATCCTGATTGGGTAGCCAACATCGTCCCCGTTGCTAAAAAGAACGGAAAGATCCGAATCTGCATTGATTTTCGTGATCTAAACGAGGCCTGTCCCAAGGATGAATTCCCACTGCCAATCTCAGATATCATGATTGACAACACATGTGGATTCGAACGAATGTCCTTCATGGATGGATTCTCAGGATATAATCAAATCAAAATGTATCCTGATGATGAAAAGCATACCTCTTTCAGGACGTCACTGGGGGTATACTGCTACACCGTCATGCCCTTCGGACTAAAGAATGCAGGGGCAACATATCAAAGGGCCATGAATGCCATTTTCCACGAATACATGCGTAAAACGGTGGAATGCTATGTTGACGACATCGCAGTAAAAAGCCGCGCTAAAGGTGATCATATAACTGATTTAAAGGTTGTCTTCGACATCATGCGGACCTATCAGTTGAAGATGAACCCCACCAAATCCTTCCTGGGGGTGGCCAGTGGAAAATTCCTAGGGTTTGTAGTGACCTCTATGGGGATTCATTTGGACCCGGAAAAGGTTCGCGCTATCCAGGAGATGCAACCTCCGAGAAATCTCAAAGAGCTCAGGGGATTGCAAGGACGATTGGCGTACATCCGTAGGTTTATCTAAAATCTCTCCGGAAGATGCCAACCCTTCACCAAATTAATGAAGAAAGGTGTTTCGTTCATTTGGGATAACGCTTGCCAACAGGCGTTTGAGGAAATTAAGTAATACCTCACCCAACCACCGGTCTTTACTGCTCCGGTATCCGAAAAACCTTTCCTGATATACGTCCGAGCAATGGATCATTCTTTAGGAGCTCTACTAGCTCAGAATGATGATCAAGGACGAGAGCAAGCTATCTACTATTTGAGTAGAAAAATGATCGGAGCCGAACATCGGTACAACCCGATCGTGAAGGAATGTTTGGCATTGGTGTTTGCTATTCAGAAAATGCGGCACTATGTGTAGGCCAGACAATAAACGTCATATCAAAAGTCAACCCTTGAGGTTACTCATGACAAATCCTTCATCGTTAAATGGCCGATTGGCAAAATGGGCCATATTGCTATCCCAATATGAAATGCACTTTTTACCACAAAAAGCTGTGAAAGGACAAGCGGTGGCGGATTTCCTGGCTGAGCATCCAGATCCGAGAGCAGCCAAACTTTACGAGGATCTCCCAGACGAGGTCGCTGAAGCCTGCCAGACTCAGACATCCTTCGAAAGGCAAGTGTGGCAACTTTTTTTTGACGGTGCATCGAGGACAAGCCCAAAAGGACATATAGTGGCAGGAGTAGGAGTAGTACTCGTCTCCCCCACAGAATTATGTGATTCCTCGAGCTGTCTCATTAACTGAGCCTGCTCCAACAATGTAGCGGAGTACAATGCCCTCTTATTGGGTGCAGCTCGCCGATGAGATTGGCGTTAAAAATCTCGAGGCATATGGTGACTCCAAACTCATCGTCAGCCAAGTTCGCGGGGAGTACGAAGTCAGACATGAAGACCTAGTACCCTATTACACACAACTGTCTACATGGCCAAGAGGTTCACCAACTTTTACATTGACCATGTGCCATGCAAACAAAATGCGCATGCAGATGTACTGGCGTCTCTCGCTGCCTCTTTAGCTCTTCCAGCTGGAGCGGTAGAGAAAATATTTGTCCACAAGCCATGACCTGTATTGCCCGAGACTTGCTCTTGAGGACTACCAGGAGCCAACAGGAAATCGTCAAGGCAAAGAAGCGCTTGAGTCGTCAACCGGTCCAGGGCCTAGAGACTGGCGATTCTCCTATATCGACTATGTCTTATATGGCATCCTGCCCGAGGACACCAAAGAAGCGGCTGCCATTCGAAGGAAAGCCCCCAAATTCTACTATAATGCGATTACGCGAACATTGTATCGTCGATCGCATGACGGGATCTTGCTCCGCTGCCTTTCGCCAAAGGAGGCACAGGAAATATTGAAAGAAGCCCATGACGGTACCTGTGGAGCCCATCAACCTGGCCCAAAACTGGCATATCGACTCCAAGGTGGGATACTATTGGCCCAAGATGATTGCCGACGCCATCACTTATGCCAAGAGATTTCACGCCTGCAAGTGCATGGCGATTTCATCCATCAAGCACCAGGGTATCTTCACCCTACGATCTCTACCTGGCCATTTGAGATGTGGGGATGGATGTAGTTGGCCCTATCAGCCTACCGTCATCAAAAGGACATCGGTTTATCTTAGCCATAACCGATTATTTCTCCAAATGGGCTGAGGCCATCCCTTTGAAGGAGGTGAAGTCATCCGACGTGATCAAATTCATCAAACATCACGTCATTTACCGTTTTGGGGTGCCTCGGCGAATTATCCATGACAATGGACCCCAGTTCATCAGCCAGGCTTTCAGAGATTCTGCGCTAAATTCAGAATCCAGAGTGTATCCTCAACGGCGTACTACCCCGCCGTTAATGGTCTCGCAGAAGCTTTCAACAAGACCATTGGCAAGCTTCACAAGAAATTCGTCTCGAAAAGTCAACGTGACTGGGACGACAAACTGGGTGAATGCTTTTGGGCTTATCGTACAACTGTTCGAACCCTAACTAAAGCTACGCCATTTTCTTTGGTATATGGGTGTGAAGCCGTGCTTCCACTAGAAATCCAAATTCCGTCTCTACGCGTCGCCCTGACAGCGGAGATGACAACAGAGGAGAAACATCAACGGCGACTCCAAGAATTGGAGGCCTTGGATGATAACCGTCTGCAGGCCCAACAACAGATCGAGCTCTACCAAGCCCGGATTACCAGAGCCTTCAACAAGAAAGTTAAAGTGCGAACTTTCAAGAAAGTCGATCTTGTCTTAGCCGTCAGAAGACCTATGGTGATGACACATAAGACAAAAGGAAAATTTCAGCCCAAATGGGAGGGACCATTTGTAGTAGAGTCTCTACTCAAATGGATCATATCGCCTCATAACCTCAAATGGCGATACACTCATGATGCCGATCAATGGCAGATTGCTGAAGAAGTACTATCCTTAATGGTACTCCTCCGCCGATCAAGTTAAAAGTATACCTCTGATCACAACTCCAGATCCAAGAAAAGTTTCTTTCCTTTGCTAGACCACAAGCTAATCAGGCACTGGCTACACCATGATGCATGATGTAAATATTGAGAAAGAAACTTGGGTTCTAATGTTCCCATCTTCATTAACATCCGACGCCTCCGACGGCTAAGGACAGAGGAAAATGTTGGCTTCTAAGCCCAACATAAGTCTTCGACAACTCACTATGCTGAGGGGAATAGCATGGCTAGCCCAACTCAAACGGTAGTTGGTAAAGGCACCTCAAATCCGTTGATAGCTGAGGGTTTGCTAAAAATCCTAAGTGGATGTAGTTCCACCCTCTCCTCCAAAATCCCTTACCAATTCTCATACACAGAATGGTAGGTCTACAAAATATAATCATTGCTAGGTTAACACTATACCTCTGGTAATGAAATTTTCAATACTCCCTATTGAGTACAAACCTTATTTGTCAACTATATGGAGTAGTAAGCCTTCAATTTGTCAAGTTAACACTATACCTCTGGCACTTCAAACTTCACTTGTCAATTCTCATCAATAGAATGACAAGTCTTCAAAATTGCTCATATCGCAAGTCCATTACTGTCAAGTTAAAACTACACCTCTGACATTTTTAAATTCCGCTTGCCAATTCTCATCAATAGAATGGCAGACCCTCAAATTGCTCGTATCGTAAACAATTTTTTGTCAAGTTAATACCACACCTCTGACAAATTACTATTAAGTTAATATTATATTTCTAACGGTAATCAAGTTGCTGCCAAGTCCAATGTTAAACCTCTGACAGCCATTTTTCCCTCAGACTTCTATATCGAAGCTGAAATAAACGATGCTAAGTTTAATACTACACCTCTAGCGTCCAAGTCATTGCTAAGTTCAACAATACACTTAAGGCCATGACTTTCCCTCGGACTTCTTGTTAAAGTCGAGATGACCAATGCCAAGTTCAAAATTACACCTCTAGCATTACCCTCACTGCCAAGTTAAACATCACACCTATGACAGTGACACTTTCAGTTTTCCCAAACAAAACTGAAATGCTTTTGAGTCAAGTTAACATCACACCTCTGACTCACATCCTTGTCAAGTTAATACTACACTTCTGACAAGACTACATTCAACCCGTTAAGTTCATATCACACCTCTAACGGTAAAGACTTTCCTAGATCCCGCGCGAATCTAGTCTCACTTGTTATTCTCCCCAACAGAACAACAAGTCTACCTAAAAATATTGTTAGGTTAACATTACACCGTTAACAGTGTTTTCATTAGATCCCCAGCTGATCTTAATCAAGTTAATCCCTAACCTCTGATAAAAGCTCATCTTCCCTGGGGGTACAAGTTCCA
Source organism: Agave tequilana (assembly GCA_038442645.1). Lineage (NCBI taxonomy): Eukaryota > Viridiplantae > Streptophyta > Magnoliopsida > Asparagales > Asparagaceae > Agave > Agave tequilana. Next base: position 6,763 of record JAVJIF010019875.1, on the reverse strand, counting down.
CCTGTCGCTTTCCTTTATAGAGTGGCAGGTCCACAAAATTATCCCTTGTCAAGTTAATATCACACCTCTGACAGCATTGTTGAGTTCCTGAAATAGGATCTCTCTCTGCAAAATTTGACTCGTTAAGATTATCATCATAATTTTGATAGGTCAAAGGTTCTTTACTTCATTCGGCTGACTTTCAATACAAAAAGGGAGTTCAAGACAATAGAAGAAGACAAAAAAATGTGTCGCTTTTATTTATATCCAACATATGAAAGTGATACAAAACGCTCTCTTATTCCATAAGATTGAGTGTTACAGATAAAGGAGTACAAAGAAGTCCCTCTCTCTCTCTCAAAGGTTGCACTCACTCCTTGAAGCTGCTCACAATTCCAAGTACAAGATGTTTGGAAGGGCGCCAAAGTAGGATTGAACACTGTGGCGACGATCGGAAGCTGATTGCACCACGATGCATGATGTAAACTTGAAAGAGCCCATCGTTGACCAGGAACAATGGTTTTTTTGAGGTCGAAAGGCAGCAGAATCCTTTGATTCCACCTGACCATCCGAAGTGGCGGGGCATGATCCTTCGTTATGAACATCTCCACCACCAGAAAGTCATCCAATGAGCATGGAGTTTTCATCGATGTCACTTCTGGGGTAGGTGAAGGGAGAATCCAAGAACATACCCACCATATATCCACCGCCATACTCACTCTGACCATGTCATGCCAAGAAGCATGACCGGTGCATTGAATCCAAAGATCTTGGCGGGTGTCAGATCCTCGTCTCCCGAAGGCAGGAGCCATGACTTCTTCTCCAGTAGTCGACCATCGAACAAGTTCGCTGCCGATATTTCTCCCACGGGCCCAACAAATATGAAAAGGATGATTAAGCCTACCTGCAAAAAGCAAAAGTTAGAAGATCTGAAACTTAGTATATTTCAACGAGAAAAACTAAGTGACAGACGCAGCTATTGCGGAAAACTTCAGACGCAGGAATGACCCGCGCAATGAGCCAAACTTCTGCGGCGGCAGAAACAGACGCGATCAAAGCTGTGATACACACAGAACTTGAACGCAGTCTAGTTTTGCACTCACGTCTAAAATGAGACGCAAAGAGAGTCAGACGCGAAAATTGCCATCTCCCTGTTTGATAAACAGGGTTGCTAAATTCAGGCCTGAAACCTTCGATCTGAATTGAGATTTTTTTCTAAGTTTACAGCCTCAGACGCAAGTTCTGTATGGAAAGCTCGCAGTCCAGGTGCGAAGACCATTATGCTCGTGTCCAGAGAATTCCAGGTCAGAGTTTTTCTCAACGGCCCAACTCAAAAAAAAATGGGCGCACCAGCCGGACTTCAGGAGAAAGTCAAGAAGGTGAATCTCTTAAGAGAACCCAGTAAAGCTTAAGATTTCATGGCAACCGTAAAGTCATACCTGCAGCAACACCCATTAAGGGTTTGAACTTTCCGCATCAAGGCGCGGATATAAAGGGTGCTCAAAGAGACGCTTTTCGATCTTGAAATCACTTGACAGTGATAATCTCTGGAGAGATTAAATAGAAGCATGAAAGCTCTGGGTCATCATCGTCCATGGAGGCAAGCCCCAGGTAAAGTCCTTGAAGGGAGAAGGCGGAATCCCTCAGAGCATTCGCTCTCAAAGGAAAGCAGTCTAAGTAATGGACTGCTAAAAGAAGAGGGTGAGACCTATTTATAGGCAACCCCTAGAGCCTGTAATTAATGGCTCATTAATCAGAACCGTCGGCTTTAATTCCCGCATACATGTCAAGCCCAATAAAGGGCGACACGTGGACTGTCGCTTCGGGAAGCATAATGCCTAAACCCAATGAGGGGCTGACGCGTGGACTGCCGTTTCGGGAAACATCGGATGACGCGAGTCCCCAATCGTCAACGTCGATTTGATATTTAAAGATCTAACAAATCTTTATGATAAGCTGCAAGTAACGCCTGGGAAGTTGCATCAAACGCAGACCCGAGAATTGTGTCCATAAACTTGCGTCCCTTGCGAATACGAAGGCGGCGTCCTTTTCATTCCAGTTAATGGCGATCGCGTCTCTCGAAGCAGTTCAGAGCTGCGTCCCCTTAGCAAAGAGGGACCCATACTGGGGGTTACTTTTTGAAGTCACATAAAATTGGAAGCTGCGTCCTAAAACTTGCTCCTACAACAAAGAGGGCCTATGTCATTCACAGGTACCACAGTATCCTGGAGCCCGCGTCTACATTGCAAGACGACAATTGCGTTCTTATTATAAACTCAATATAATTTGAGCGTGCACTAAGTCAAGGACCTAGAGACGTGTCTCCACAAAGAAAGTACCGCGTCCCTATCAATCAGCTGAGTTCTATGCGTCAGCTTTGGAGGAGCATAAAACTGCGTCCTCACTGCATCCTGAAGTCTGCATTTGGGCAGAGTTAAGGGCTGCGTTCAGGGAGCCGCGCCCTTCATAACCAAAGCCGCGTCCTTGGCACAAACTTGAACGCGTCTCAATTTGCAGGTCAGAGTCGCGTTTCCCGGGACTGCGTCTCCACTACAAAATCAAAGCCACGTTTGGCCAACTCAGTTCAGCTTGAGTTTATTCAGAGTCAGTCAAGGATCACAACCAAAGACTGCAGCTAAAAAAATTAGATTCATCTACAGTGGAACAATGAGATGGGGCAAAATTTCAAAAGACTTTTATTATTTGGGCCAAAAATGATAAAAGTGATACAAACACTCTTAATGAGTTGAGTGTTCTCTCCTAAAAAAAAAAGGGAGGCTAATAATCTTGATTAGCCAAGAACGAATTTGTTCTCGGAGGCGATGTATCTCGTGCTGACTGCTTTCTCAGCCTCCATGAGAGCTGGACCCGCAGCTCCTCCTCGGACAAAAATCTCCTCGCAGCCAGCTGCGCTCGTAGGGATTCCAACCTGGAGGAGTGAGTGGAGAGGTTTTCTTCAACCTGCGTCCTGGCAGCTTCCAGCTCTCCAGCTTCTTCCTGGCAGTGGCAAGCTTCTGCTCATTGATTGTAATCAAGGCTTCTGCTTTGGCTATGATGGCCCGAGCACTGATAATAACCTGCTCTGCGCTCTGCATGACGAGTTTCAGATTCCCTTGAATCGCCAATCAGCCTTTGATGGTCAGCCTAGAATGTTGGGAGATGGTGGGTCCTCTTCAGCTATCCTTTCCTCCATCTCCTTTCGCTCTTGTTCTTGAGCAGCAAGAAGCCTAGTCAGGTTGTGCCCGGGCCTCATGAACTGAGCTAGCGTCTTCCAAAGACTAGCTCTTTCAAGTCACTTCCCAACTGCTCCACCAGCATCAGTCATGCCCTAGCCTGCGAAGGACCTCTAGTATGACCAATGTTCTCGATCAGATTTTCGAGAAGCACTTAGGCAAATTCGAAAGAACTGCCCCCCATTAAGGATGAGGTCGATGCATGATCGCATGGAAGTAAGAACTGCTGCACCATTTGACGTGTCAGTTCTTTCATGATATCACCGGCTGGGGAGAATTCTGCTGATGTGCTCCCAGATCCCCTTTCTATCACCGGTGAGGGATGGGAATCAATTTGTCCGTGCAGGAGTAGGAGCAACGACAGGTGCGACATAAGCCGTGATAGTCGCCGAGGCGTCTGGCGCAGTCACTGTCGTAGCAGCCCTCCATGGCGACTGAAGTAGCAGCAAACTTGACTTCTTCAGAGCCCTCAGTCGAGGCTTGAACTGTACTGCCTTCTGGGTCGACGTTGGCCGCAAGGTCCTCTGCCTGAGCTCCCTTAGCGCTCTCTGTAAATCCTTAAAATGTTAACCATGATAGTAAAAGGAAGATATTCAAATCCTCATATTTTCTTACCAAGCTGAGGATTCAAAGACGACGAATTCCTGGGCGAATCTTGGAGGGTTGAAGTCTCCCCGACTTCAATAATTGCCCTCTCCTGAGGCATTCAGTAACAGGAGCCTCAACGTCCTCCTGCTGGGCCAGCTCCTGTATCATTTCCTCGATATGGGAGGAAGTCGCAGCCTCGCTGTCCACGGCCAGCCTGTAGCATAAAGTTAAAGGGAAAAACGTCAGAACCTTTCTTTTAGTTAAAAGGGAAACCGGGTCAAAAAGGCAAAGAGAGTACCTCAGCAGGAGCAATTGCCGCTAGTGGCGACGCCGTCATCGGATCACACCCATGTATTTCTTCCTCCGAAATATGTGAGAATTTACTCAGATCTGGAAGAGCGGGTTCATCGCCAAAATTCGACTTCATCGCCTGAATAATATTCATCCTCCTCGGACGATGAAGACGACAGCGCAACACAAGAGGCCTCGGCAATCGAGATTTTACCACCAAGTACCCCGATAGTGGGACTGGGGTCAACTACCCGCGAGCTGGGCATTAATACACTAGGAGACCCAGGCTGTTGTGCCTCATCTCTCCTCGTTTGAGCTGAAGAAGAAGACCCGGCTGAGTTGAGACCCCTGGAATCTCAATATCATCCCTTCCCACCAGGTCAGCCTCAAGTTGCTCAGCAATCATCGGTTGCAGTGGGATCATCAGCAAGCTCCCTTCTTCTAAAATCGCGGGACCCCTGCTGCGCAATCTCCCCGAGGGCGAACGAGGGGGGTTTCGTCTTCCTCCTCCTCTTCCTCCCTCTACTCCTCAACACCGGAAGAGACGGCCTTAGGCATTGATGTCTCAGCCTGAGTCTTTCCTGGCCTTCTTCGGGGCAGGCTCAGCCTGGAGAGTAGCACCATGAGACGTTTAGGCACCGCCTGTCGACGCTTCTAGCAGGCTGCTCCCTAGGTGCTGCTGCTCTCGATTCCACCCGCGTTTCCCTCGGTTTACCTCTTAGCCCCTGGTATTCATCGATACCCCGCATGCGCTTGTTGGACGCCAATTTCTCCTCATAGGACGCATTAATGCTCTTGATGCATGAACGCTCCATTGAGTACCAGGTATCTTGCTAGCCTGAAAATATCAAGTACAGAAACCAATGCTGCATAACAGTTTGGCGTCTTGTGAGGCAAGCTATAAAGAGCTTTTGTCCCCCCAGCCACGCTGTAATACCAAGCCCGAGCATCTTCAAACAATTTCCACTGAAGGCGAGTTAGGCTTTAGGGTTACCGACATATAGTTGGTCATAGCCGAACTGACGGGCAAAACGATTCGGCATATAAGGCTCGATCGTGCACGAATTCTCTTGCCGAAAGAGCAGTATACCCGGCCGGATATTGATGAGCCACCAGAAGACTCCGAAGGCAGCCTCGTTAAGTCGTCCGGACCCACAATGTCGGCAAATTTATCACCATAAGCAGCATTTGTAATAGCGGGGAAGCAACGGTTGAGATGGTAATTTGAAGCGTTCAGAATATATTTCCGAACGTAGAACATATAGTTGTTGGACCAGCTCGAGCTCTCCAGCCGCTGCACAAAAGGGACAAACCCCTCGGATCGGGACACTGGCGTCATCAGTGAGGGGTAGTGCATAAAGTACCAAGCCTTAGGTACGTGTAGGGAAGCTCGACCCGGTGGTTAGGGGTCTTTTACTCTCGGCCTCCCCTCCGATCAACCTCTGGTCTACCGTGGGAGTCGACGATGGCCTCCACTTTGCACAGGCTCTGAGTCAGGGCCCGCAATCCGCTTTGAATTCCAGCCACCATTGCTGGAAGGAGACGATGGACCTACCGTAGGCCAACAGCACCGCCGGATACACCATGTCGGCGACAATCACTTCATGCGGCAGTGGTCAGCACTACACAGCGCTTCAACCACAGCATGAGGAAGCCCGCCAGTATGTGCCCGGTTAGAAATAGAGATCTGGCCTGGTGATGGAAACTTTCAAAAACCGTGTCAGGTTTGAAAGTGTCTTCATTGACTCTGTGGTGTAAGAACTCACAGAGGCGTTAATCCTCTCGGCGATTTCCTCATCGGAGCTGGGAGCTAGAATGGTCACTGAGTGATCTTCTCAGTTATACCATTAAACAGTAGCTCGCCCAAGACATCTGCTTAACTCCCCTTGTTCTCCAGGAGGTTATTTGGCCGTAGATGTGGAAGTGACATAACACTTCCAGTAGGTCTCATATACCCTGGGCACTCTTTCTTCAAGAGATGAAGCTCCTCGGAAGTTGGGACGTATTCCTCATAAGGGCATCTCTAACTAGCCCCGAAACTTCATATAGTTCATGCAGGGCGAGCCCCATTCCCCGACCGGGTAAAGAATGTCCCCGTCAAAGGATTGTAATACTCCAGAATCCCGTAAAAATTATGGATGCCATACTGCACAGCCCTCACCGCATGATACAGCCCCACCTAGTCTAACAGACCTCCGAGTTCGGCGAGGACAAAACCCACCATCTTGCCCCACCAAGACTTGTCAGAGGAATGAACCCACCCAATGGGGCGGAAGTCAACGGGAAGTCACCCTCCACCTTCATGAATTCATTGATGAAGGTAGTGCTGAGCTGAGGAGTTTCCCCTACTGGGTACTCGGACCTGAATAATCCAGGAAACAAGCCAAAAACTTCCTTTCGTGCCCGCCAGGGTGTACCTTCCTGGCGCCCAGTATGCCGAGCGAGACACTGGGGACAGATCTGGCAAGCTCCCATTCCATTGCCCGGGGGACAGACATGTGCTGGAGATAGGATAAAGGATACATCTCTCCATATTGGAAAGAAAGATTTCCTACCCCCTTTTGGCGAAGCACTTATAATCGCCGTCATGCAAGATGTGATCATCCTCGCCGATGTTGTCCCCAAGAAGAAGACGGGTTTCTTTAACGGAATTCGTGAATCCGTCTCAAAAT
>JAVJIF010019874.1:0-76130 GCA_038442645.1 Agave tequilana | reverse complement strand
GATGACTGTTAATGTATAAAGAAGGTTGCTCGATCGTACAAGAAGAATAGTTCCGGCTTCTCTAACACGAACTCCAATTGCACTCAAATGTTACATAAAACTCAGAAACATAAACACCCTTTTCTAAACATAATGTAAGCCCAAATTCTTTTTTTGTGCTGATTATCTAATTATTATTATCTATTATTGTACATGTAGTGCGAGTTCAAATTATATCACTCATTCAATGATAAAAGCACCGGAGATTTACATTATGCAATTCATAACAGAATAGACTTCCCCAACAATTAAAGAAGTGCATCAAACCAACTCAAAACTAGTATTATAATGTATAATCAAATATCAACAGACAAATACAAAAAACACAAGCCACTTTCAAACTTGATAGGCTAATAATATTAGATACTATCATTTCTGAAATTTTCATTATATCAATAATCCAATATCCTTGAAGTCACATAGAATTTATCAGCAATTTCATCAATCAGCACATAGGAAGCATGGGCATGGATATAGTCATATTGCAATATAGTATTGAAAAGGCCAAAGGCAACTTTTTAAGGTAGATATGTTGCCTTAAGGGGTAAATCAACCACAATCAATAGTGCTTAAATATGATTCCATTTTGATCTTTGCCTCGTTTAGTCATTTTTATGCCATACAGCTGAAAAGTGATTCTTTGTAATCATCTCACATCTACGTCTAGGCACCGGATATTTACATTATGCAATTCATAACAGAATAGACTTCCCCAACAATTAAAGAAGTGCATCAAACAACTCAAACTAGTATTATAATGTATAAATCAAATATCAACAGACAAATACAAAAACACAAAGCCACTTTCAAACTTGATAGGCTAATAATATTAGATACTATCATTTCTGAAATTTTCATTATATCAATAATCCAATATCCTTGAAGCACATAGAATTTTCAGCAATTTCAATCAGCACATAGGAAGCATGGGCATGGATATAGTCATATTGCAATATAGTATGAAAAAGGCCATAAGGCAACTTTTTAAGGTAGATATGTTGCCTTAGGGGTAATCAACCACAATCAATAAGTGCTTAAATATATTCCATTTTGATCTTTGCCTCGTTAGTCATTTTTATGCCATACAGCTGAAAGTGATTCTTTGTAATCATCTCACATCTACGTCTAGGCTTCCCTAGTCTAGGGATGTAGCGATTGCTCCTTGGTTTCATGAGCTTACTCATAACCCAGAAAGGTATGTTTACCTACTTGCCACCCCGCTGTCTTTCTCAGTTGCTCATAGTTCCATCGATAAGAATTTGGAACCATTAATACAGGAACTACATTGAAATAGAGCCCACACAGCTATCAAGGTTAATGGCAGGGACGTCACTTTTTCAGTTTCTCAAGAGTTCCCTCAACAAGGAATTTGGCACCACTAATATAGGAAACTACACCACTGAGCCAAAAAATTGATCAAGTTCCTTTTCGCAGCTTGAATCATATGCCATAGCAAAAACTCTATTCTGATAGGAAACAGCTTAGGGATGTGGTTTATGTGGTGCATGTGCATATAGAAATGTGTAAGTAGTGTTTTAACTTCTCATCCAAAACAAAATAAACATCTAACAGACATATAAATCACATTTATGCAACTAATAAATATCGAGTCTCATTAAACAACAGTCAATCAAATATTCATGATACACTTATTAAGAATAATTACAAAGAATGGTAAAGCATCACGCACAGACTATAATGAGTCTTCAAACAACCATTAAGCATAATTTAATTTCTTGTTCTTTTAATAAGTGAAGACGTCAAAGCGAAGTATCTCATATGTTTATAAAGATAGAAAGGATGCAGAGAATGGTAATCTGGAATTACAATCTATAATGAGTCTTGAGCCGATCATTCATCCATCAGCTATTTCATGTTCTTTAAATAATGAAGACACCGAAGCTATGGGTATCACGATCTCAGATATGCACTTAAGTCTCTAAAATTTTGGATACATAAAAGGTGCACCCGATACATCTTTAATTCTCTCCTATATGAACCTGAAAGCAAGAGGCAAGTTTAGACAAATGAAAGCATGCCATAAACTTTAACTTTAAATTACTAAACTATCCTCAATATTTAAGAGGCAACATGTCAACTGGAAGAGATTTTGTAGAGATTTTTTGCATATGCATTTAATGTCTCTAAAAATAATGTTGGAGATAGCTTTTAGATATTTTCACTTAGTCTCACGCGTGTTGCCATGTGCACGAGAAACTAATCCCTTGAGAATCAGAATTGGTGCATCTGATCTGTATTTATTAAAGGATCAACTTCGTCAACAGAATATAATGATTCAAGGTTCAAAAGTAATCGCTTAGTAACGACTATTGAGTCGGTAATTGGATTATCTGGTGCATGTCCTTACCTATCACTTCGATTCAGGCCCTTTGTAAGGGCAGCTAGATCAATTATCTACATGATCAGAAACCTCATCCTTTTCTATCTTCCATAGGACAAGAACAGCAGACAACATTCACCATCCTTCCCGTTCCACAACAACTATGTCTAGAAACCACACAACCATTGCCTTGACACTAATCCAAATTCATTAGTTCACCACCAAAATGAGGAAAACATTTGGCATATGGCTGATAGCATGTGGACAGTGTGTGCACACACATAAACGGGACTAGGCTGTGCATGTGTGGGTATGGGTGTAGGCCTCTGCTGAGAGAGATTGGGGGTGTGTGCGCATACGTGCATGAATGTGAGGGGTGTGCCTCTTGATTTCATCTTCTTATGCGTGTGTGGGTTTTTTTTCCTCAAGGAGTGTTGTTGCACATGTCAAGATCTATGATTGTCAGAAGGGTTGTAACAGTAACCATGATTGTCAGGACAAGACCTACCCAAACAAATTCGGAAGAATATCAATGACAATAGACATATAGACAGTAAAACATATTTATAGTGTCATGGAGTAGAAGGATTAATGTAAAAACCTCAGAAATGAAAAGAAACAACAATAGGAACTTGTTTGAAGACTCATTGGTCCGTGTTAACTTGGTGTTGCATGCGCCTGAAGCAAAGACTCCTTGGTACATGTCAAAAAATGAACTGTTACCAACTACCAATTATATTCATGAATATGTCTCCTTTCCATCCAGGCAAATCCAAATGTTTTAACAGAAAACATGATGTAATACCAACCTGGATCGCAATCACCTTCAAATCGTAACCAAAATTTGGAATTGAGAACAAGATGAGATTTTAGGTTTCCACCCCTTACGCGGGCTTCTCATCCAAAATTCGAGAGCAGATAAACTCAAGAATTAAACTGGATAATTTGAGGCAAATTTTAATCATTCAATGAATCTAATAAAATAGTCTAGGGGGCCTTATATAGGCTTTTCAAAAGAGACTACTGAGAAATAACCGATGTGGTACTAAACGCCCACAAAAGACACCTACTAAAGAAATAAAGCTAAAACGAAAAATACCTACTACAATAAATCTGAAACAAATCCAATCTAAACCTAAAGAACTGCAGTGTTGCGTCGCTTCCTGAAGTATACTCGATCGAATTGGCCCCTAAGGGCATGATGACCTCATTAATTCCCCCCGGGTGGAAGGACTCGACTCCGTCGAGTGTGGGGGACAGAACTGCTGCTGGCTCTGATAGTGCTCCAGTCGATCGGGATCAAGATGTCGGAGGTCTTATCCAAGAATTTTCTGAATCAGGTTTTCCTTTTCACTTAATGAGATAGCGTCGCGTCCCTCCGTCTCTAGTGGAGACAATCTGATCATCCAAGATAGAATCCATATTTTCTGTTGCATAAGACAGTTTAGGGAGAAGTGGAGGTAGTGGGGGCTCTCAGAAAGAAGGTCTTGGCTTGGCTCATCCACGAATGGGTCAGAAGGGTATCAAAGGTACCTCTATATGGAACCAAGTTCTCAACATTAAAAGTACAACTGATGCCAAAATCTGGTGGGAGATCCATCACATAAGCATTTGAATTGATTTTCTTGAGAATCTTGAAGGGCCCTGCGCTTTGCGCGTGTATTTTTTTCATGGATCCCGGAGGAAACCGTTCGGGTCTCATGCGGACCATCACATAATCTCCGACATTAAAAGTTCTTAATCGCGATGTAAATCTGCAAAACTTTATAATCAGTATTACTTTTCATTATCTTTTCTCTGATCTCCTCATGTAATGCACGGATATGAGATGCAAATGCTGATGCAGAGTCTGATACCATAGAATGATGATGAGTCATGAAAATTAAGTCAACTGGTTATCTGGGTTTAAAACCATTTACTATTCAAAGGACTAAGACCCGTAGTCTATGACAAGATCCATTATATGCAATTCAGCCATAAGCAAAATGAGATCCCAAGTTTTCAAATTTTTTCCCAACTAGACACCTAAGGAGATTCCCTAGAGTCCTGTTTACTACCTCGGTTTGGCCATCTGACTGTGGAGGAAAGGCTGTTGAGAATTTCAGTTTGGTGCCCATCTTGTGCCAAGTGTTTTCCAAAAGTAGCTAACAAACTTGACGTCCCTATCGGACACCATGGTTTTAGGTATCTCTTACAACTTGACGACATTATCAAGAACAAGACGGCTACTCGAGACGCATCTGAGGTCTTAGAACACGGGATAAAATGAGTCATTTTCGAGAATCGATCGACTACTAATAGGATAGAGTCGTGCCTTTTCTGAGTTTTTGGCAATCCTAGTATGAAATCTAGGCTCATGCCTTGTCACGGGCAATTAGATACCGGAAGAGGAGTGTAAGGCCCGGTAATCTGCTTTTGTTGCTTGGCCAGTTAGCACGTGCGACACTGACTAACTATCTTTGCGACATCTCTTTTCAAACTCGCCAGTAGAATCGGTGTTCAAACGGCCGCAATTGTCTTGTTCTAACCGAAATGTCCAGCCAGACCTCCAGCATGTACTTCCCAAGAGAGAAATCCCGGAGGGATATGCGGGGAATACATACCTTACGGAATCTGAATATAGATACCGTCTTGTAGGAGAAAACCGTACATCTCACGAACAGGGCCGTCTCGTAACGTGACATAAATTTTTCCAAAGTCGGGACATGAATCATACTCCTCTCGCAATCTCTCGAATCCAATCACTTCTGTGCTCATAGTTACCAAGTCATGATACGTCGACTCAGCGCATCAGCGACCTTATTCTCGATGCCTACTTTGTGTTTGAGAACAAATGTGTAATCTTACAGGAACTCCACCCATTTACTATGTCTCGCATTCAGTCTCTTCGGAGTTGAGATACCTTAGCGCTTCATGATCTGAATACAGCACATTTCTTGCGGTTACAGATAATGTCTCCAGTAGCGCAAAGTCTGTATAACCGCATAAAATTCCTTGTCATATATGGAGTATTGTTGTCGGGCATTATTTAGTTTTTCGCTGAAATAAGCAACAGGGTGGCTTTTCTGACTCAGTACACCACCTATTGTCAGTCCCAGTGCGTCACCAAGTTACTTCAAAAACTTTCGAAAAGTTAGGGAGACGCATTACGGGAGCTTCCGTCATCATCCTCTTAATTTCAGCGAAAGCCTTGGATGCAGCAGAGTCCACTGGAACCCCTCACTCTTTAAACGGTTATAGGTGCCATAATAGCACTAAAATTCTTTATGAACCGACGGTAGAAAGTGGCTAACCCGTGAAAGCTTCTAACTTCCCTAAACGTTCAGGACTGTGGCCACTCGGTTATTGCCTTCACCTTTTCAGGGTCCGCAGAAACCCCTCGGATGACACCACAAACCCTAGGAAGATAACCATATTTATACAGAAAGCACACTTTTTGGATTGCATAAAACTTCTCAGTCTGGAGTGTGCATAGGACCTGCCTCAGATGTCCCACATGTTGCTCCTGTGTTTGGCGGTAGATCAGTATATCATCAAAATATACCACTACGAATTTATCAATAAACGGTCGAAACAATTGAGTAATCACTCTCATGAAGGTGCTAGGAGCATTGGACAATCCAAAGGGCATAACCAACCATTCATATAACCCGTCTTTAGTTTTAAATGTGGTTTTTTTATTCATTCCCTGGTCGGATTCTAATTTGATGGTACCCGCTCTTCAGATCAATTTTGGAGAAGACTGTGGCACCTGACATCAGATCTAGCATATCATTAAGACGGGGAATGGGAAACGGTACTTGACGGTAATCCTATTGATTGCACGGTTATCCACACACATACGCCATGTACCATCCTTCTTTGGCGCCAAGAGCGCGGGTACCACACATGGACTCAAGCTCTCTTTGTGAACCCCTTGTCGAGTAACTCTTCTACCTGCCGTTGTAACTCCACATGTTCAGTGGGTTCATTCTATAGTGGGGCAGGTTCGGTAAAGTTGCCAGGGACTAGTCAATAGCATGTTGAATGTCTCGCATAGGGGGCAACTCACCTGGAAGATCTTGTGGGAGGGCTTCAGAAAACTCCTCCAGAATTGGTTTAATGTGTTTAGGAATCTGCTCCTCGATGTTCCGGTCAGCCTCTCGAGCCACGAGTGCATAATAAGTAGAACCCTCATGCAAGCTCTTTTTAATTTGATCGTGGCTAATCAAAGTCATTTCCATCTTACCTTTACCCTTATCACCCTTTTTTCAGGATTCAGGACATCCACTTTGTCTTTTCCTTTGTCAACCCCTTTTCCTCGGTTGACGGTTTCGGTTGGTTCGGCATAATTTTCACCCTTTTTTCATTATGGACGAACGAACATTGTTTGGTACGTCCATATATGGTCACGTCTAAGTCGAATAACCATGGTCGACCCAATGATATGACAAACATTTATGGGAGTACATCACACCACACATTATCTGTGTATGTGGCAAATTGGATGGGAATTTGACACCTTTCCTAAACATCTATGGATGTAGCGTCGTTCCATGTGACCTTGTAGGGGTTTAGATGCTTTACCGATCTCATCCCCCCAAGGTGTGACTACATTGATGCAACAGCGTTGATGCAACTGCCACTATCCACTATTACCTTGCAGTTCTTTGTTGTCAATTTTTGTGCAAGTTTGAAATATGGCAATCCTTCTCTACTCGTTGAGTGGTTCGGGTTGGGTTAAAGTGCACCTAACCCCTCCTAATTTGGTGTGACCTACACTAGGAGGTGGGCTTGTCATTTTCACAGTTCTGATGCACCCATTGAATTCATACTCTTCGACAGGCATCCGAGTCATCATCTTGTTGGTGCACATCACTTCTCCATCATCCTCTCCTTCTATATCTTCAATGGGGATTCTACAAAAGGGTTTTAGTTTGACTTGGGGCACTGGCTGGCAAAGTGACCATACCCTTGACACCTGTCATTGGTTCGTTCTTGGGTTGATTTTTCCTAGTTCACTAACCGTTCTCCCTTTCGGATGTGATGGTTTTTGCACCAGAAGGCCTGCTGGTTTTGGACGCTAAAAGAACTGGAGGCAGATTTACTTGGGGTAGGAGAGTTCGATTAAAACTTGGCTGGCTAGTGGTGGCGGTTTTAGAGTTATCCCTAAAGTTAGCTTGGTTAAAATAGGATCCTCTAGACTCATCTAGTCAGTGACTAGCTTATATGCTTGTTCTAAAGTCGTGATGCCTCGAGCAATGAGCTCTCAGCGATAATCATCCCTAAGACCCGACCTGAACCTAGATAGGGTCTGTTCGGGAGATTCTAACTCGATAGCTCCACACTGATTCAAATATTCATCAAATTTAGCAATGTAATCAGTGGCTGATTTGTTCCCCTGAGTCCATCAATTCCATTTGTCTAATAATTTTTGACTGAATGACGGTGGAACATACTTCAACAAAAGCTTCTCTTTCATGACTTCCCAAGTGTCCACTGGGTCTTCCCTTCTGTACCTCATCATCCTCTCTAGGTTTTTCTAATATTGCCCAGCTTGTCCCATTAGTTTCATCACGTCCATCGAATCTCTCCTTGACTCAGACTGTCATGCCAACGAAAAATATCGGTCCATAGCAACTGCCAATCTATATAAATCTGAGGGTCCAAGCGCCCATCGAAGGAAGGAGCATCGACTTTAATGCTCTCCGATATACTGGGCATCAACGTCAGTTGTATAGTAGGGTGGACCTGCTCACGCCTGGGAGACCTACTGTCGTTTCGAGAATTTTCCTCCTTCGTGGTTCTTCTTCGATTGGTTTAGCCTACCAATTCGGGTTGCTAGATCCCTACAATTGACATCAACCTGATCCTAACTTCTTGTAGCCGTCGATCCATTTTTTCTATCTTGTTAAGGATTGTGTTAAGTGTATCATGAATGTTAGGGTTTATAGGTGCTGAAGTTTCTCCTACAGAAAAAGTTCTATCACTTCTAATATGCATGCAAGATCCTAACTGATCCTAAATTCAAGCTGTTCTAAAATGATATGTATGTTATGCAGGAGGAGTCAGAGATTAGAGTGATGAAAGATAATACTAATTTTAAGCTACGTAGATTAACATGTGATTAAGAAATATAAAGTGAAGACAGCGATAAAGACATGCTGACATGTCCTCCAAGATAAATCAAGTGATCACAATTCAAATTAATTTAGTTGTACGATTAATATTAAGTCAGGTTACCACTCAAGTCAGAATCACACAACTCACTATTAGTGGGCAACAATCAATAAATTCTACCTTGCGACAGATTGGAACGGCTAGCTATCTCAATTATTGGCAAGAATAACTGAACAAAATATTCAAAGTTACCTGGAGGCGACCGTAGCTCAATATGATTTGACTGCTGTAAGAGCGTAGTACTGGTCGTCACGAACCCACTGCTTTGGAAACGCTCGATTTGGACTTGAAACGAGCTCTGAATGACCGTCGGAAGTGCTGTTGTGTTTCTGGACTGAGTCAGGAACGATCTGGACTGAGTCAACTCAGTAGAATAACCCGGTTGCTGACGTCAGCAGTGACTCACTTAAGTGGATCGGGTCGGGTTCGGGTTCTAATCGCTCAAACCCGACAAACCGGACCCGCTGTGAATCCTTAAAAAAAACCGAATGGGTTTTAAAACCCGTTCACGCTGTTTAGCCCACCACCCTCACTCGATCCCCTTTCTCCTCTTTCGCCGTCGCTAGGACAAGGGAGGAGCGGCGGCGACGACGACTTGAATCAAGGGAGGAGCTTGGGGATGTTGTCGTTATTGAGGGCGGAGCTCCGGGTAGTTGTTGTCGATGGCGCAAGGAAGGGAGGACTTGGCTGCGAGTATTGGAGATCTTCGGCGATGGTGATGGCGGCGAACGGCGGCGCTTTCATCCGGCAAGATCCTCCGTCCAGGAGAACGCGACCGCGGAGAGAGAGGAGTATGTACTGCGTCGACGAGGGCACAACGGAAGTTATTGTCGTTGGTGAAGGTTGCCGACAGCGCTTGATGGGGTGGGGACTTGGACAGAGAAGGTAGGGAAGCGTCACGGGCGTAGAGATCTCCTCAGAACTGCGCGGCGAAGGCGGGGCGGTGAAGAAGAAGACGTGGACCTCCAGCTAAGGTACTAGATCTGCTCGGGTTTGCCTCGATCAGAACTGGCGACGGTCTGAACCTGTCGCGACGCGGCGGAGAAGGAGATCTGGTTCGAACCGCTGAGTCTTGACGAATGCCCTCGATTTCTTTTCCAACTGGAGTTGTTGCCGGTTGATGATAGCGAGGCCTCCGAATCTGAAATTGATGCAGTGGAGGCGTCGTCCTGTAGTTGATGATGTTGATGATGTTGGTTGGGGATGAAGACGGCGGTGGATGTCGAAGGCGACAAATTTGGAGGATGGGTGAGCTTGAAGACGAATGAAGAGGATGATGAACATCCAAAGTAGGAATTTTCAGGGATTTTCGAAGGGGATTTCTACAGTGTTTTTTTTTTTTTTTTGTGGAATCTGGAATTTGGTGTAGTTTCTAGGGTTTTGAGAGTGGAAAAGAAGTATGAATGGAAATTTTGAAGGATATGAAAACCAGGGCTCTGATACCAAAATGATGTAATATCACCTGAATCGCAATCACCTTCAGATCGTAACCAAAATTTGAAATTGAGAACAAGATAAGATTTTGGGTTTCCACCCCTTACGCGGGCTTCCACCCAGAATTTGAGAGCAATAAACTCAAGAATTAAACTGGATAATTTGAAGCAAATTTTAATCATTCAATGAATCTAATAAAATAGTCTAGGGGGCCTTTATAGGCTTTACAAAGAGGATTACTGAGAAATAATCGATGTGGTACTAAAACGCCCAAAACACAAAAGAACACCTACTAAAGAAAATAAAGTTAAAACGAAAAATAGCTACTACAAATAAATAAACAAATTTAATCTAAAGCCAAAGAACTGCAGTGTTGCGTCGCTTCCTGAAGTATACTCGATCGAATCGGCCCCTAAACGGCATGATGTCCTCATCAAAACCAAAATGTATACGATTTATTAAAAGGATTTAAGTTCAGGACATGCTACCTAGTCCTGCAAATTTGTTTCAGTCAGCCACACACTCATGTTCACTGCTAACTCACAAAACACTTCAAATTTTCCACACACACACACCACCCCCCCCCCCTCTCTCTCTCTCTGAAATACAGCCTTTGAAAGTTCTATTGTGATAGCTTTGCATGTCTATAGCTTGTTATAGTTTCTAGAAATTATTTATGAGCTCTCTGTTCTAAATCTGTTAGATGAGGCTATAAAAAAGTCATAGGTTTTTCTTGATTGATGAGCCTAATTCATCTTGCATTATATATCCCTAAAAAATGTATATAAATTTCAATCCAAAATGGTATTTGTGTTTCATTCACAAGAGGTCACTGCTAAGCTGGTCAAAAATGGATTCTCACCAGTACAGATGCCTGAAATGTGGATTAAAGCACATCATGAAGCCTTAAAATTGATAAGCCCAAAACCAAACCCTTTTTCTTATTCACAAGAGACATGACAATAGAATAGAGATATCTTCGGATGCGATAATAAACAAAAACGGTTAATGATAAAGTTGGAAACATAAAAAAGCTTATGTTCTCCTTCAACTTTAATATGAGGTAAATTGTCCTATTGTTCTCTAGAAACTAGTTAAACAAGACTGTTATTAGAAAGACAGGAAATTCTACTACACAACTTATGATATAAAAAAACCCTTGGTGGAAAGGCATGTTGACTGACAATCAAAGCAAAGAGCATGCAAAGCTGAGTTCCTTCAAGTTTCATCATCTAATCCAGTGTAATGATATCAAACAGAAGGTCCATAACACAGTAAGTGAAACCCATGGTCCCTTACTGGAAGGCATGTTGACAGAGGAAATGACGATCAAAACAAGGAACATGAAAATTTGAGTTCCATCAAGTTCATCAGGATCCAATCCCAATGCGACAAAGCTCCTTTCACTGTATGTTACGAAACTAACTGTGGTACAAACTCAAGCTGTTGACTGTTCTCATATAAGCAAAAACTGACCTAGAAATAGATTAGCAGATTAGAGACAAGGATACTTGAGGTCAGTTTCGACCTTACTGTGACAGTATAATTTAAGTACAATCTCAGTGTAATGGTTCTGAACTCCTCTTGTTATATGTTATATTCGTTATATGTTATATGACTTCTAACTTTCCATAGAAACTCAAGATATTGATTGTTCTTGTATTTAAGTACAAAACTGAACTGGAAATTGGTTACAGACTAGAGGCACGGAAACTCAAACATCTAGTATGAGCCTTACTGTGGCAGAGAAGCAATGCATTAGAAAATTGAAAAGTTGGCATATCAATTACTTAAAAGATCTAGTAAAAAAATAATAGAAAATTACCGATAGCCAGAAGAGAGTGTATTCATAAATTTGCATCTGAGCATCTTTATATTAAGCTCTCCTAATATAGGATTGATTTAAATATCAACAAAAACAATGCAATTGCTAAAGGAACAAGGACAAATTTACTGAACAAACAGTTACCATAACAACTCGGCTTAATAAAGCTTCAAATATAATATAAAATCTGCGCAAGAAAGGAAGAAGTTGCAAGAAATTTTTCATATTGAGTAATAATAAATTGCATGCAACAAAGGCAAGATACAGTTTATGCAGATTTCAAAATGAAATGTCCTGTTATTTGTTTTGGGGAACCAAATTGATTTGCAAAATACATTTGGAAACCATACAGAAGCCCAGAATAGCATAAAAACGGCCCCAGAGAGTAAGGGCAAGTAACCAACCTTTCTGTAAAGAAAGAAACCGAGTATATTTCTCCAATTATGGAGAATGAAATCTTTTCAAGGAACTTTTAGAACTTTCAGTTAAGAAAAGGGGCCTTGAACTTGGGGACTTAAAAAGCATAATTCGTGTCTGGTCACAAAAGCTCTTTCTTAATGAGAGCTGAAAACTAAAGCTGAGCTGAAGCAAGAACTAGCTTCTTTTTCTTTTTTATTTTGGAGGCATCGTTTACATGTTAAAAGCCTCCACCTTTGGTGCAAGAGCCTTCTATCATGAGGTGACACTGTGCGTCAGAATGTTAAGGGCAACACATTGAGTTTTTCTTACTCTCAAGCCTTTTTTGGCAACAAGAGTTAGCTCAAGAATTGAGCTAATTCTTGCCAACTCCCGACCAAATTTAGCGAGGTGTTAGCAAGTAATGATGGTTCTGAAATTAGATCAAAACCACCTAATTCATGAGTTATTATTTACTAATTCCATCAAAACCTTAGAATTAGCCTCCTTATTTCTTCTCTCTATCTCAACTCCTAACTCTTTCTAATTTTAGTTCAAACCAAACATACAAAAAAAAAAAACCCCAACTCCTTCATAGTTCTCTTCTTTCAAGGCACTAAATCATAACTTTAACTCCACTTGCCACCTCAGTGAGATATTGCCTTGATCCTTGTGTTAATTTTGCGCTACATTTCTATATACAACAATAAACAGTGTAAAAGATGCCAGACGATTAGGATATATCTGATATACATATATGTAAAGAATTTTATTGGACTTTTTGACAATCCACACCTTTGACCTTCGTGCTTTAGTAGCTGATAGTTCTTGTATATTCCAAATTTTGACAGTTGATGGTAGCTACTACCGCTGGTAAACAAAATGATTACTTCCTTAAAAGAGAGCAGAAATATAAATAGGCCGTAAATTGCTTAGGACTCTTATGAATTATCCGTTGGTCTCTGTCACTTTCGTGTTTTTGGAAGCTTATAGAGTTTGTGTTACCTCCCACACCTGCCATTTTGTCGGCTTGCCCCCCCCCCCCCCCCCCCCCCCCCCCAAAAAAAAACAAAAAACAAAAAACAAAAACAAAAAACAAAAACAAAAAAAAATGCTCTCTTAAGGAGGCATTTTACATTTTAAAGAACAAAGGTAAGCATAAATACAGAGGAAAGTTGGAATCTGATGATGTCTTCATTGTATCATGTTCCCCGTCCTCTGGATAAAAATTAAATTCATTTGATTTCAAGTTGGTATCCATCTTTTCTCATTGGATGAGTTTGAACAAATTTTATGTTGATTGAGTGAGGTGGATTTCAGTCGTGATTTATAGCAAAAACACAAGCTAATTTTTACATAGTTGTTTTTGCCATGTGGAATCCCTAAAACTGTGCATGTTTGCTTAAAATAAACTCTCTTGTCAAATGTACTTAAAATGCCTAAATTTGAAGTAATTTGCTCGTTGTTTAAACTGCAAATGTCAACTTTAAAAAAAAAAAAAAAAAAAGATAATGTACTAAGATCATAAATACCTGTTGCCCTTCATTTGATTTTAAGTTGTATCCATCCTTTTCTCATTGGATGAGTTTGAACAAATTTTATGTTGATTGAGTGAGGTGGATGTCAGTCGTGATTTATAGCAAAAACACAAGCTAATTTTACATAGTTGTTTTTGCCATGTGGAATCCCTAAAACTGTGCATGTTTGCTTAAAATAAACTCTCTTGTCAAATGTACTTAAAATGCCTAAATTTGGAGTAATTTGCTCGTTGTTTAAACTACAAATGTCAACATTAAAATTTAAAAAAAAAAAAAAAGATGATGTACTAAGATCATAAATACCTGTTGCCCTTCAATCGGAACCAAGTCTCAGCACAGTGGCGATGCGCAGTCCCGAGCTCGTTCTTGCACCCACACCCTATAAGAATCAACTCCGCCCCCTCATCCGTCGCCCGATCCGCACTCAAGTGGCAGATCCTGCACACCTTCTCGAACTCCTCGGCCTCCTGCTCCCCTTCTCTCGCCACGTCAGCCCTAGGCCCCTTCCCGTTCCCCTCGCGGCCCTCGTCCCTCACCGTGATCACGACGGCATCTCCGGAGGCGGCGGCCTCATCAGGCTTCGTCGTTGTCAGCGTTGGCAGCGACGGCGGTGGCGGCGGGGGATCTGCTTCATTTCGCGCCTCGCTCTCCGTCGTCGTCGTTGTCGCCGTCGTCATTCCAACATAATGAAGGGAAACTGCTGTCTGGGGTTAAAAAGGAGAGATTTTTACAGATGGGGATCGGTGCCGAGATGGAGCGTAACGTTGAGGAGATTGAGCAACCGTGGGTATCGTGATTTACTGCCTACCTGGAAAATATTAGATATAAAAAAACAATATAATAATAATAATAATTATCTGACGGGGAGGTGATAGGGAAGGGCATTTTAGGTAAATAAGACGAACTAGGCGGGAAGAGAAGACAGCTATTGAACTAATACTGTAGTGCTACTTGTACTCCGAAAATGGTACTTTGACCATTACACGTGGGCCCGGTGGCAAATGTGAGGGATGGGTTCGGTTCATGTGTGTGAGCCACACACACATACAATAAGAGAACCACCCGTGTTGACACGTGGATTGATTCTCTTATAATATATTATGTGTGTGGGCCTCACACACATATTATAAGAGACTATAAAAATTTCAATCCACGTGTCAACACGGGATTGGTTCTCTTATTGTATGTGTGTGTGGCTCACACACATGAACCGAACCCGTGAGGGATGGGGCCACGTGTCAACCTACAGTACCATAGTTTTGATTGCGTGAGGGTGTGTTTCCACTGGAAGTTGGCAGGTGTAAGAAATTTAGCGGGTTTTGATAAGAGTTAGGGATTGCATATAATTACGATAAAGTCCTGGGGGTTTGGACATGATAGGTTGGTTCCTACATCGTAATCTATACTCTGTACAATGATGGTGTCTAATAGAGGTGAGCATCGGTCGGTTCGGTTCGGGTTTTGTCAATTTTGACAAAACCGAACCGAACCGAACAAGGTCATGAACCGAACCGAACCGAACCGACTTGGATCGGTTCGGTTCGGTTCGGTTAATTCGGGGGATCACCTCGCCGTCGAACTTCCCATCTCAACTTTCGCACCTTCTCGTCAAATCTAACTTGATTATGAATCTTTTTCCCGTGGTCAATAGTTTTCTCATGCGAACACTGGTTTAAAAAATAAACTAACTTTCAAAACTTAGACGAATATGAAAGTTCAAAAATGATTTAAGAAAAGCTTTAAAATATATCTACATTAGATATTTAAAAGAGATACATAATACTCTATTGCATATAACAGAATATTTCAAAAAATATAAGCGATATGTAAACAATACCTTAATATTACACAAAAATGTGAACATCTCATGAATTTATTGCTTGAAATGTTTCACTAATTCAAGCATTTTAATGATACTGAAAATTTAGAGCTGTGTACTCATGACATAAATACAAGCATGCAAGACATGACATACATCAACATCATTGTAAAATCATGAATGTTGCTTGTATTGGCGCGAAACTGTGCTGGGTTAATTTGTTCGGTTAATTCGGTTCGGTTCGGGTTTTGGAACCCGATACCGAAACCCGACCGAATTTACGCGGTTCGGTTCGGATCGGTTTCGGTTTTCGGTTTTTGGGCGGTTTTTTTCGGTTTTAACCGAACTCTGCTCACCCCTAGTGTCTAATGGATGGCAAAGTAAGAGGGAATTACACAAGAATTACTCAAAAGTTTTAAAGCCGGTTTTTTTTTTTTTTTCCCCCTTCAAATGGGAATGCAACTTTTGTGCTTCTCTAAAATTTTACCCAACTTTAAAATAAATGACACGTGTCCAAACTACCGAGGAGTTCTCCTGAGATATCCACAGCTCTTGGAGTTCATCTCGAAGCCTCCGCCATATCTCGCTTTTTCGGAGCTATCCTTCATCCCAAAAATATTTCCGACCTGTGCATTCCATCATTCCAAGGCGTTTACCACTCTGAAGCTTTCTACAGTCTAAAGTCTTCGACTCCGAATCAGAAACTTCCGACAGCAGTGCGTTAAAATTTTCGCCTTTCATTATGCAGCTCTATCCTCTCCCAAGTTGAAAATGTGTAATACCCCTACATAAGTGTGGGTGGTTATACATGTAACAAATATTCCCGCATGCGATCCCAACCAATCAGGGAGTGATCGCGGTCGTTATGAAGAATCCAGCACGTGCAGATCGTGTAGTTATAACAATCCATCAATTCCGCCTCCACGCAAGCATCGATAAAAGATACATACTATCCTTATTCTCCAAGGAGAAATGGAGGCTCCTGGAATGGCCAGAGTATCATTACCTCCCTACCAATTTCTTTTTAGTATCCATCAATCCAACTACTGATTCTCACGCCTGAGGGTCTTAAGTCGATACGACGCTAGTGCTCCTCACCTGAAATGGGTCCTCTTTCTTTGTGTACTCTGACAAGTCCATTCGGGAGCATCCATCTGCTTTGTGGCGGATTCTAATATACCGGTTTTTATCCACAGCAAATTGGTGCTTTCATTGAGATTTTGAGTCTGCACTCGAGGTCTCTCTCCCTCTCTTCCAACCAAACCTTCCTCAAAAAGCCTCTCCCCTAGTGTTCATGACTCCCAAGAAGCAAATAGTCATCCACACAATGCCCCTTCCAAAAGTGGGACCAATACTGGGGGCACGGTCCCCCCACACACTGTCAATCGCGAGTGCGCCACAGATGACACTGGCTCCTCAACACTATCAAGGACCAGTCGAGGGTAAAACACCCGAGACCAATCCAATACAACCTCGCACTTTCGTAAGGGACATAAAACCGTCCATTGCAAAGTACCTCGGGAGATACTTGGAAGAGCTTGTCCACCAAGCCTTCCTCAAAGAGTATGTTCTTACCCCGAAGCGGCCGCAGGTGCAGGATAGCCAACCGCCTCGCCTCCTACCCAACCGCAGCACATGATCACCCAATACAAGGTGATTGAGTGAGCTCGTACCTCCAATGAAGATAGGAAAGTACTTCCTCCGATAACACCCCCCTTATTTCAATTAAATTCTATGTAATATGACCCAAATTATCGAATAAAATTAATTTTTTGATCCTAACTGTTATAGCACACCCTGCTGATAGAAGTGTCCTGCATTAGAATCCCTAATGCTTATATATTCTATTGTGGGAGTGTCCCCCACTCGGAGATGATAACGCAAGCACTAGCCTACGGGCTCCCTCTTGATTAGCCTGCGGGCAGTCAAGACCCTCCATTGTGGGAGTGTCCCCCGCTCAGAGTCCTCACCCTGCTGATGGAAGTGTCCCCGTTAGAATCCCTAGTGCTTGTATATTCCGTTATGGGAGTGTCCCCCACTCGAAAAAGGCAACACAAGCACCAGCTACAGGCTCCCTCTCAATTAGCCTACGAGCAGTCAAAACCCCCATTGTGCGAGTGTCTCCCGCTCGGAGTCCTCACCCACTAATGGGGTGTCCCCCATCAGAATCTCTGATGCTTGTACGTTCCGTTGTAGGAGTGTTCCCCACTCGGAGACGGCAACACAAGCACCGGCCTATGGGCACCCCATTGGCTAGCCTACGGGTAGTCAGGCACACTCCGCTGCTCGAATTTTCCCCACTCAGAGGCCAACCAGGTTCACCTCTCTATTGATGGGTTACACCCCACTCGGAGACAACAGACCCAATCTGATGATAGGTCTTACCCCCACTTAGAGCCCTACGAAGTTCACTGCTCCGTTAATGGGACTACCTACTCGGAGATAATCGTGAACCCAACTCCGCTGCTGGGATGTGCCCCATTTGGAGTCCAACGTGCAGGTATCGTTGACGGGATCACCCCCACTCGAAAACAATAAACTCACTGACACTCTGTTCCCAATCAATCACACAAAGAATAGAGATCAGTACCCCGAAGAGTCTGATCATGTCAATCTTAAAAAGGCTCATGAAAAAACAAACTAGGCAAGAGCCAAACTTAACCGATTTTCATTCCAAAAATAATTTCTATTATATTGTGTGTGCATTATATACGATAATGTGGTAAAAGAAATTCATTACATCTATGTTTACATTTTTGAAAAGAAATACAGAATATCCAGATCTAGACGTATTGGTCCTGCCACCATTATTAGACATCCAGTGCTAAATAACAGTTTTGTTCGTCGGAGGTTGTCTCTCAGAAGAAGCCATTCATCTTCATCCGCACCATGACTCTTGAACATGCAATCATAAGCTCTCGTCTTCGTGTCTCTCTAAGGCAACAAGGCAACAAAATGAGCCTTCCAAGAAGCCCTCAGAAGGCAAGAAAATGTCCACGACACTAAACCGATTCCAGCAAGACATGCAAGATGGTGATGGAATCACACCCTTATCAAAGGCCGACCAGAAGAAGTACCACTACAAACCAGGAGAGGCTTTCGGACGACAGGGCGAGGATTGGAGAGGATCAAGTGAAGGGGCTGACGACACCCTTTCAACCCAAAACACCTTCTCCTTTCCTCTTTATATCTGTCACGTCATAATGATGCCAGGATTTGAAGAGACGCAGGATGCGACTTTTGAGAGATCCAGCCGATCAATGTGACAACTGGCAGGCAGCCAACTGTACAATCTTCAATTAACTCTAGAAGATCAACAGTAATCCGAAGAGATTCGTCGTACGCTCCTCTGTCCACAAGCGCTAAAATGAGACTAAGACACTGAGAGTCCCTCTGGTTAACTTTGCTCTCCCGACTTTCCTTCACAAGCTCCGGGAAGTGAGAAAGCGGAGGCATTTTAGTGGTCAAAATTTGACCAACAGCAGGATGATAATGTGTTCATGCTACCAAGGGGTTCCCCAAGGCATTCACAACTCTCAGAGTTCATCCCGAAGCCTCCGCCACATCCAGCTTTCCCGGAGTTATCTTCCATCCCGAAGACATTTCCGACCAGGATCATATTTCGCCATTCTGAGACCTTTACCACTTTGAAGCCTTCCACAGTCCAAAATCTTCGACTTCGAATCAGAAGCTTCCGGTAGCAATTCATCAAAATCTCCGTCTTCTGTTACGCAGCTCTATCATTCCCACTGAAATGTGTAATTCCCTTACATAAGCGTGTGTGGTTATACATATCAACAAATATTCTTGCATGCGATCCCAACCAATCAGGGAGGTAATCGCGATCGTTACGAAGTTTTCATCACGTGCAGATCGTGCAGTTACAACAATCCACCAACTCTGCCTCCATGCGAGCATCGAAATCAGGTATATACTATCATTTTTCTCGAAGGAGAAAGGGGGCTTCTGAAATGGTCAAAGTACCATTACCTTCTTGTCAATTCATTTTCACGATCTGTCAATCCAACTACTGATTCTCACGCTCGAGGGTCTTAAACCGGCACCACACCGGTACTCCTGATCTGAAAAGTGCATTCTTTCTCTGTGTACTCTTGCAAGTCCGATCGGGAGCATCCATCTGCTTGTGACGGATTCTGATTCATGGATTTTTATCGACGGCACATCCAATGTTCAATCATTTCTATTCGATTTTGTTATACTCACCTTATTATATGGATAAGAATGCAATGCTCTCTGTCTGTAAGGCCTCCGAGAATAGCATGCTTGACAGCAAACATATGCTTAGCAATCCAAAGTCATTTTTTATATCATTAGCAGTGTAAATCATATGCCTGACAACAAACAAAACCAAGACAAAAATGTCACCAGAACTCCATTTGTTTCACTCTAGCAGAATATTTTCGCTCGCTGATCAAGTAGGTACATTCCAACGGCGATGACAATTGAGGTACGATCTACAGGCTTTTTCCTTCAAGCCAATTGTTTTGTTGCGCAAAGAAAGGTCCTTGAGAAACCTTACACTTTAATTATTTATTGATTTAAGAAGGTAATTGGCAACTCAATCAGCGAAGGCCGCCCCAAAAAGTTAATAAAAGAAGGAGGTAATGTCAGATTTCTTCACATTTTTAGGCCACATAGAGGAAATCTGGCACTTTCTAACTCTTTTTTGGCCGTGTTTTCTTCCAACAATTTTTGTCACATATGAATTTTTAATGGTGGCAAGATAAACATGAATACCAAGAGCTTTAAGGTACATAGACATCTTAACTTTCCGAGTTTAGAAGTTAAGAATATCAAACATAGGAGGTGCAATAAAATTCATGTGTGTGTATACAAATATTGTGATTAGTAAAAATAAGGATCTTTAATTTTAGGTTGTTAGACCCAAATTAAAAGCACCAAGCTCTGATACCACTTGTAGATCACCTAGAGGAGGTGAATAGGTGATATATTAATCTAATGCCAAACAATGCAGAAATAATAACTATTATGCAAACTATAATTATCACACAATATATGACCAAAAAGTGAGGCTGAATTTTTAGTGAAGGGCTTTGGACTTCTCCTCAAGATTCCTCTGGATTAAGAGTTGAGATATTACTATAACTCTCTTGGTTTAATACTAGCATGAGCACAAATATAATATCAAGCAAGTAAGTAATAGGCAAGGGATACAAGCATGCAAGATATATAAACAAAACTCAAGTAGTATATCTATGAAGCACAAGTAATATCAAGTATGTAATAGATGAGCACAATTATAATAAGCATGCAAGATATAAATACAAGTGAGTTGAGAGAGAAATGAGCAA
This sequence comes from Agave tequilana, assembly GCA_038442645.1. NCBI lineage: Eukaryota > Viridiplantae > Streptophyta > Magnoliopsida > Asparagales > Asparagaceae > Agave > Agave tequilana. The sequence goes on along the minus strand of JAVJIF010019874.1, from coordinate 55,246 downwards.
TCGCAAACACGATAGATTTGTTTTGAAGTTCGAGCCACTTGCTCTACGTCCCCGTCTTCATCGCAATGAAAGATTTCCACTATAATCGATCTCGCAAGATTACCTGGTATCGCAACACCTAAACGAGCTCTCTCAAAAACTCTTGGACTTGTAAGTCCCTCATTTGTTCCCGCAAGAACAACACACAATGCGAACTCGCAAGATCGCCGAGGCCGCAACCTCCAACTTCTTCTCAATACAAAGTAGAACACTTTGTGATCACTTCTTGATCACAAACAAACACTCTCACATACGAGGATCCTAGAGGATGAATATAGTAATGGATAGCTCAAGCATGTGTGAGAAAAACTAGATAGATTTGTGGAATGGAAAACTCAAGAAATGCATTTGAAAACCAAGAGAAACACTTTGATGAACTCTCTATTCGATGTGAAAGTTAAGCTCAAAAACTTATTAAGAAAACTCTATTGAATATGAGAAAAACTAGCTCTAAAAACTTGTGAAAATTTTCTACAAAAACTGGCCAAAATACCCCTTTAAATAGGCCGCAGAAAACTACCCGTTGAGGGCTAGAATGGCATGTCGGTCGACGGACCAGTACCAGCCAACGGTCAATTTTCTGACCATTGGAGTTGCCGATCGACCGCAGCCAAGCCAGGCTCTGTCGGTCGACCGCGACCCAACAGAAACAACAGTCGGTCGACCGACCCGGTCAACCGTTATGGGCTCGTGCACATTGTGCATGTCGGTCGATCGATCCGTGCTTCGATCGACCAGTCGGTCGACCGCAAGCAGCCCAAAAAACAAACCAGTCGACCGCAAGCAGCCTAAAAACATGATTTAAAGAATAAAAACTTGGACTTGTAAAACTCTTAAAATTCAATTAAATCTCATAAATTCCATAAAAATAAGTTCATATAAATAAATTGAGGTTCAAATATGTGTGATCAAAAATCAACACATATTACAAACATGTGAACTATTTTTGAGGTATAAAAATTAAAGTTAAACCAAAAACTGTTTTTTTCAAAACCAAACGTTGAGTTGAAATCCGATTTCTCTAAAACTTGTATAGATACAAAAATAACATATTTGAAACACATTTGAAGCATAGTGTGTATAGATAAAACCCAATACACATAGTAAATGATGTATACTTGTTTTTGATAATAAATACCAAAATAAACTTTGATAAAAATAAAACTTAAACATATGAACTAGATACATCAAAGTAAGCTGTCTAAGCATTTGAAGTATAAATGCATATGGATGAAATCCAATACACATATAAGCCAAGTAAACTTGTTTTGATGGAATCTATTCATGAAACTGATATATGTATACTTGAAACTCAAAACCACATATATGTTAAACTGAAACACAAACTTAAAACTTGTATCTATGAGTTTTGCGTAAACCAAGTAAACATAAACTTTTGAAATTAAAACGGTTAAACCAAAAACCAAACTATAAACTTATATGTGTGAACTTGAGCAATTCAAAACTATTCTCTCTTACACAAGATCTAAACTAAACAACGAAACAAATCTAGACCAAAGTCTTCCTGTCGATCTTCTTCTCCAAGTCGACTTGATCCAAACACAATTGATAGAGTTTGACTCCATCTCGAATACTTAATGAGATCTTGACGCGCGAGCTCTTAAATCAATACAAGTGATAGCTTCGAATCTAGACTTCGAGTCCTTTGTTGAAGTTAAACACCAATAATGATATTTAAAACTTAATAAACACAAGATCATTAGTAACAAACTTCATAAATTAGTTATCATCAAAACTAGGGTGAAAGGCCTTTGGGCTAAGTTGAGGTGCTTCAATAGCTCTCTTGTTCAATATGAGTGTGAGTACACAAATATATCAAGCATGTATAAATTGAATAATGATAGCAATGAAAGATATAAAGAGTTGAGAGAGTTGAGAGTGAAAGATAGCCAAACGCAAACATAAGGTTATGTTTCGATGTTCGAGCCACCGCTCTACGTCCCGCCTTCACACAGAAGGATTTCAACTATCCACTAAGGATCTTCCACAAAGAGACCTCCACTGAGGAATTACAACTTACAACCGGGAGTACACAACTCCAACTCTCTCACACCTCTACACAAGAGGAAAGGCATAAAGTCAAACACAAAGTAAAGAGAAAATTACAACTTGGTGATCACTTAGATCACAAACAAGAAATTGGTGATCTCAAAAGATCACAAACAAAATCTCTCACAATACAATGATCCTAGAGGATAGATTTGCAATGAATAACTCAAGTATGTGAGTGCACAAAGTTTTTGAAAAAGAAACACAAAGAGAAACACTTGGGAAAACTCTTGAAAATGATTTAAGAAATGTAGAATAAGAAATTAGATTCTCAAAAATTGTTTTTTTTTAATTTTTCAAAACTTTGAAACTAAATAAAGATATAGAATTTTAGCACCAAATACTTGTTTAAAACTCTTCAGAAAGTAGGCAAAATAGCTCTTGAAAGTTTGTTAAAAATCTTAACCAAAATTGGCTCCAAAACCCCTTGTATAGTCAGCTCAAAAAAAATTAGCCGTTAAGCTCAGATTGAGTTGTCGGTCGACCGCCAACAGTCAGAAATCCGACCGTTGGGGTTGTCGGTCGACCGCCCGATTGACCGCCCTAAAAATAGAGAGTTAGACTCTCTTGGTCGGTCGACCGCCCGATGGACCGAGCCAAGCCCGAAAGTGGGCTTGAGCTAGTCGGTCGACCGGTCGATCGACCGCTAGTTGGGCTTGTGCACATGTGCACGTCGGTTGACCGATCGGTCGACCCAGCCAGCCTGCGGGCGACCGGTCGGTCGATCATAAGCAGCCCAAAACCCCAAATTTCAGGGTTTAAAAACCAACTTCATAAACCCAAAAAATTTCCAATAAATCCTCATAAATTTCACAAAAATAAGTTCAAATAAATACTTTGAAGTTCAAATATGTGTGATCAAAAATCACCACATATTACAAACAATTGAACTATTTTTGTGATAAAAAATATAGGCAAAAATCAAAAACCATATTTTTTCAAAATTCAAACATTGAAATAAAAATCTGATTCTTCTAAAACTTGTTGTAACGCCCGATCCGGTGGGTACGGAGACGTTACTGCGACGTATATACGAAGGTCGGAAATACCCTAACGTATATACGCTAAGCATCAATACAGGCAGGGGTCAGAGTACGGAAGCACAGTGGTGATATACAATCCAGCAATAATAACACCAGTACATAGTTATCACAAGGCATGATATAATATCTGAAGAATATATGATCACTAAGAGGCACAAAAGCAGGATGCACAATATGAAATACTGGAAAGTACTCACGAGAGGCAAGATGAAAATCTCGCGAGCCGATCATGAAGAGGCTGGAAGGAGGGTCTGTACAGGTTACTGCTAATCCACGCTCCTGCTGCGCGCTCTGATCAGGTACAGCAAGGCTAAGGTCCAGACTCCAAGATCTGGACATGAGAATCCAGGATTGTTAGCAACCCCAGCGAGTACAAAAAATAAAGCCAGATGGCGTGCATAACAGGCACACGTGTACATGATCAAGTGATGTGGTCCAGGCACGCAGGTAAAGGAAATGACAAGTAACATAAAGGAAAATGACAGTAAATCCGAGATCAAGTAAATATATGTATATCAATAATTCTGAGCCGGAAAACATGCATAGAAAACGGTATAGAGAGCATAGGTATACATAATCATGCGACAATTATGGTAACATATGATAAATACACTAAACACGCGATAAATAAGTATGGACATGAAATAAGGCAGTAAATAAAGTAACTACAGGAAGTCAGTTATATAAGCTCACATTACCGATCAGTGAGATTAGTACGTCGAAGGAATAATCCAAACAAGGAAACCCTCATATATATACCCTATACCTCACGTCACTGTAGTCTGAGTCTATATAACCTGACTTTCCTTCACAACAATATAATAATGAAACAATATGGAAGCACAATTATAAATGGTGGGCAGTATAGGTCAAGAGTATAGCTGGTCATATATCAGGAGCAGGTCATTATTAATTATTAAGACTCATCTGATTTGTATACATCGGTATGTGTCCTATCCCACATACCTCAACATACAGACCGAGGAGTAAGTTATTGGAAACTGATGAAGATCGATGAATCATGTTTCGGATGGGCCCCGTGCATGCCCGGGACAACGGTCAAGGAGTATCCGGTGCTGAGCCGGAACGTACCGCTAGGTACCGGGACTTATTGTACGCCCGAACAGGAATAGAGTATCGCAGATCCCATAGAAATAGGCCTAGGGCGTGTGCATACCCGGCAGGAATAAACAGGAGTAGGGGTGCCAGCACACCCCACGGAATCCCTGGTGGCCGCCAGGTGATCCCTCAAGTATGTGGCCACGCGCGGCTCGATAAGACCACCATAAACATGATTAATCAGGGCCCATCAGTTTCCCCCAAACCAGGTGTAAGTTGTCCAATTATTATAATTTATCCAGTGATAATGTCCACAGAGTATTCATAGTAAACCCATATTCATGGTTATCCTATTATGGGGATCAACAGGAGTATAATATCAGGAGTAATGTCAGGAGCCTCCCCTATTTCAGGGGGTCAAGTATACAGGAGTACAGGAGTCCAGGAGTACCAAATATATGGTAATAAAATAATAATCAAGTCCCCGTAAAAGTGGTAGCCATGAATATGCCACAGGTATCAGGTATGGTAGTGTCCGGTCAGGAGTCATAATGTCAGGTCCAGGTATTTGTATCACATGAAAGCATATCATATACCGTGTGTCAAGAGCAGGTGTCAAGTATGACATATCAAGAATCAGTGTCTAATATCAAGTGATAAGTGTAACAAGACAAGTACCGGGGTCGGGTATCACATGTCATATATAGCATGGCAAGTATCAGTATCAGGTGTCACATATCACATATAGCATGGAAAGTATCAAATATAGCATGAAAGATATCGGTGTCAAATACAGCATGGCAATATCGGTGTCAATTATATCATGGTAAGTACCGGTGTGGTATCAAATATAGCATAGCAAATACCGGTGTAACATATCAGTGTTGGTGTTATACATATCAACTCCCATATCATGTATAAAAGCAGGATAACAGATGTTAGACATGGAACATGGAATATCAAAAGGACTGTACTCGCATAGTGGCAAAATAAATGCATGCTAAAAATAACTGTACTCGCCTCAATACCGGAAAAACCGCGAGAAATCCCGAAACACCAGAAATCCGAGCACAACACCAATCCATATATTAAAATATATTTTATTATTATTTTTAGAGAGAGAAAGAGTTAGAGAGAGAAAGAGAGGTTTAGAGAGAGAAAGTCTAGAGAGAGTTAGGATTTTTAGAGAGAGAAAGTGTAGAGAGAGAAAGAGAGATTTCTAGAGAAAAACCTAGAGAGAGAAAGTGTGATTTTTAGAGATAGTCTAGAGAGAGAAAGTTGGGATTTTTAGAGAGAGAAAGTAGAGAGAAAGTGAGATTTTAGAGAGGGTCTAGGGAGGAGTTAGAGAGAGAAACTGAGGAGAGAGAGGGAGAGGAATTGTAGAGAGAGGAGAGAGAAGAGAGAGGAAGAGAGAGAGATGATAGAGAAGAGAGAGAGGAGAGAGAGAACAGGGCAGGGGGCAGCAGCCCCCTGCACAGGCCCAGGGGCTTCCAGCCCCTGGCCGGGAACGGCCGCCGGCCACCGGCCGCCGCGGAGCGCCGGCGGCGCGCCGGCGCTGGGGTGGCCACGGCCACCCCAGAGGAGAGACAGGGAGGGGCAGCCCCCTCCCTCCAACATACCCATGGCCAGGGCCTGTTGCCCTGGCCTGGCCGAACTTCTGGCCGCGGCAGCGCGGCCAGAGGGGGACGCCGGGGAGCCACGCCGGCCCTCAGTGGCCGGCGCAGGCCAGGGGTGGCCTCCGGCCACCCCCAAAAGAGAGGGGGAAGGGAGGGGCTCCGCCCCTCCTCCGCCTACGCACAGGGGGCCAGCAGGCCCCCTGGCCGCGCCCCGCCGCCGGCGGCGCTCGGCCTCCACCAGGGCGCCGGAGGGGGGGAAGGGATCGCCGGGTCGTGGGCGCCAGCAGGAGAGGAAGGAGAAGAGAAAAAAAAGAAAAGGAAAAAGAAAAAAGAAAAAGAAAATGAATATTTAAAAGAGGGGGAGATGGTTTATTTAAGGATGGAGATTGATGTGATGGGGGTGGTTGTGATGTGATAGAGGAGAATGGGTTGTCAGGTTGACTTTGGAAAGGGGAAATTGAAAAGAAATGGAGAAGAGAAAAAGGAAAATAATATTATTAAAATAGGGTAAAAATTTGACTGTTTCAGAATCGTTCCGAAAAATTCTCAAAAATAGAAAATAATATTTTAAGATGTTTGGTGAAATCGGATTTGATAAATTCAATGTAGATTTCAAATTAAAAATCTTGGAATCTTCCGGCGGTACCGGTCGACACCAAAACCGGTGGATTTTCGATAAATTCTGAAAAATCTCAAAAAATGATTTTAGATAGAAAATGAAATTCTAAGAAGTACTGTGAAAGCCGTTTCTGAAAATTCAATCCCATTTGAAATCTAAAATCTGGGAATCAGTCAGCGACGCCGACCGACACCGGTTTTGGAGATTTTGCAAATAATTCTGAAAATTCCAGAAAATCATGAAAAATCTAAAATATTGGAAAACGATATTTGAAACTGAAATCGGTCAAATCGGATTAGTAGAAAGGCCAAATCGAGCGAAGCACTAGGTTCGGGTCCCCGGTTCAAACTAGGGCTGACTCCGAGTCCACGAATCCAAATCCAACACAAAACGATCACACTAATAATCATAAAACAAAAACAAATACAAGATAAGTCAAAGAAATATGCTAGAAAAATCAGAATACGTATCTACGCACGTATTCCAGGAACGGGTGTTACATTCCATCCACCTTACAAAAATTTCGTCCTCGAAATTTCGATAAGGGGAGGATGAACACAGAAAGGAATAGGAATGAGGATTTATACCAATCAAGATATGAGTAACTGAGGATAATTCCCACAAATTGGCTGAATGATAAACCCAGACTGAGACATCTCTGCACTACTGCCGTATATATCCTCTGACGGTGCCATAATAATACCGACCTGATGTCTGCTCTTTCGGACTGCGAAGCAAAGCTGATAGAATCCCTAGAAATCCATAGTGCTGAATCCATAATATAAAATCTCTGAAAATCCATAGAAATCCATAATATAATATAAAGTCCCGCATGGCATGAAGCTGTCCTTGACAAAGAATCCATAGTAGAATTACCGATACTGCATACACACTATTTCTCCAGAATACCGAAGATAAAGAAAACCCGGATGATACTGAGCATGAATCAAGAAGACCAATAATTAAGAACTCCTGAATACTGGCATTGCAATCTCTGAAAGGCATAACCGAGAATATAGAATAACCATAAAGAATTCTGAATACTGACTTCTGAATGACAACCCGACTGCACATGAAACATTAAAGAATACTCAATCTCTGCAAGGTTGGCCGAATGGATCATTAATACGGATCACAGCAATAGCTCAGATACAGCGAGAAAATCCTGTCCAACAGATCCATGAAAACATACAAGGCAGAAGAAGTCCGAGGAACGGCTAGAGTGCTAAGCACTGAAGGGACTAGCCACGGACGGAACCAAGCCTAGGTAAGGCCATCGCGTAACACATCTCAGGCGTTAAGCATTAGGGTGCAGCGGAGCTAACGCTCTGCGAGGCTCGCACTTGGCGGAGCTCACGTAGCGAAGCCAGCGCGTAACACAACGCTAAATGCTAAGCACCAGGGTGCAGCGAAGCCCACACCTGGTTAGGTCTACGGGTGACTAGAACACAACCCTCGCTTGGCGAGGCTAGCGGGGTTCGTAGTCCATCAAATCAATAAAAACTGCCAGAAGTTGGTGGCTCTGAGAACACGATCAAGAATCACAATAATCAAAACGAGTCCCGAATGCTGTCTCCATAACTCTGTCTGGCAGAAGCCCTAAATCTGAAATACTATTTCATACCGATGTTCCTCATGTAATGATACGGTCTGTCTGATTATATAAGTGATGACTACCCCACTTGCTATGCTGATTTCCCGTGATATATCCATAAGTACAAGAATAGAATGCGAGGCTGAAGGACCATCCAATATAAGATCAGGTGATGCGCCAGAGTCAAAGAATACCAGAACATAATGATAGCGAATCATATCTGTCTTGCTGCTACCCTACCAGTCTATCCATATCTTGAGTTGGTATAAGAATGAAAAGAACTGGAAATGAAAAAGGATGGAAGAGATTTCAAGAATCAAGGAAAGGACGATTAAGAGGGAATAGGTAACTTTGTACTTGCAGTTGGATTGTATAACCACGACTCATGCATTGTACCGAGGATGTGAGAGCCTAGGCTCTGATACCACCCTGTAACGCCCCGATCCGGAGGGTACGGAGACGTTACTGCGACGTATATACGAAGGTCGGAAATACCCTAACGTATATACGCTAAACATCAATACAGGCAAGAGTCAGAGTACGGAAGCACAGTGGTGATATACAATCCAGCAATAATAACACCAGTACATAGTTATCACAAGGCATGATATAATATCTGAAGAATATATGATCACTAAGAGGCACAAAAGCAGGATGCACAATATGAAATACTGGAAAGTACTCACGAGAGGCAAGATGAAAATCTCACGAGCCGATCATGAAGAGGCTGGAAGGAGGGTCTGTACAGGTTACTGCTAATCCACGCTCCTGCTGTGCGCTCTGATCAGGTACAGCAAGGCTAAGGTCCAGACTCCAAGATCTGGACATGAGAATCCAGGGTTGTTAGCAACCCCAGCGAGTACAAAAAATAAAGCCAGATGGCGTGCATAACAGGCACACGTGTACATGATCAAGTGATGTGGTCCAGGCACGCAGGTAAAGGAAATGACAAGTAACATAAAGGAAAATGACAGTAAATCCGAGATCAAGTAAATATATGTATATCAATAATTCTGAGCCAGAAAACATGCATAGAAAACGGTATAGAGAGCATAGGTATACATAATCATGCGACAATTATGGTAACATATGATAAATACACTAAACACGCGATAAATAAGTAAGGACATGAAATAAGGCAGTAAATAAAGTAACTACAGGAAGTCAGTTATATAAGCTCACATTACCGATCAGTGAGATTAGTACGTCGAAGGAATAATCCAAACAAGGAAACCCTCATATATATACCCTACACCTCACGTCACTGTAGTCTGAGTCTATATAACCTGACTTTTCCTTCACAACAATATAATAATGAAACAATATGGAAGCACAAGTATAAGTGGTGGGCAGTATAGGTCAAGAGTATAGCTGGTCATATATCAGGAGCAGGTCATTATTAATTATTAAGACTCATCTGATTTGTATACATCGGTATGTGTCCTATCCCACATACCTCAACATACAGACCGAGGAGTAAGTTATTGGAAACTGATGAAGATCGATGAATCATGTTTCGGATGGGCCCCGTGCATGCCCGGGACAACGGTCAAGGAGTATCCGGTGCTGAGCCGGAACGTACCGCTAGGTACCGGGACTTATTGTACGCCCGAACAGGAATAGAGTATCACAGATCCCATAGAAATAGGCCTAGGGCGTGTGCATACCCGGCAGGAATAAACAGGAGTAGGGGTGCCAGCACACCCCACGGAATCCCTGGTGGCCGCCAGGTGATCCCTCAAGTATGTGGCCACGCGCGGCTCGATAAGACCACCATAAACATGATTAATCAGGGCCCATCAGTTTCCCCCAAACCAGGTGTAAGTTGTCTAATTATTATAATTTATCCAGTGATAATGTCCACAGAGTATTCATAGTAAACCCATATTCATGGTTATCCTATTACGGGGATCAACAGGAGTATAATATCAGGAGTAATGTCAGGAGCCTCCCCTATTTCAGGGGGTCAAGTATATAGGAGTACAGGAGTCCAGGAGTACCAAATATATGGTAATAAAATAATAATCAAGTCCCCGTAAAAGTGGTAGCCATGAATATGCCACAGGTATCAGGTATGGTAGTGTCCGGTCAGGAGTCATAATGTCAGGTCCAGGTATTTGTATCACATGAAAGCATATCATATACCGTGTGTCAAGAGCAGGTGTCAAGTATGACATATCAAGAATCAGTGTCTAATATCAAGTGATAAGTGTAACAAGACAAGTACCGGGGTCGGGTATCACATGTCATATATAGCATGGCAAGTATCAGTATCAGGTGTCACATATCACATATAGCATGGCAAGTATCAAATATAGCATGAAAGATATCGGTGTCAAATACAGCATGGCAATATCGGTGTCAATTATATCATGGTAAGTACCGGTGTGGTATCAAATATAGCATAGCAAATACCGGTGTAACATATCAGTGTTGGTGTTATACATATCAACTCCCATATCATGTATAAAAGCAGGATAACAGATGTTAGACATGGAACATGGAATATCAAAAGGACTGTACTCGCATAGTGGCAAAATAAATGCATGCTAAAAATAACTGTACTCGCCTCAATACCGGAAAAATCGCGAGAAATCCCGAAACACCAGAAATCCGAGCACAACACCAATCCATATATTAAAATATATTTTATTATTATTTTTAGAGAGAGAAAGAGGAGAGAGAAAGAGTTAGAGAGAGAAAGAGAGGTTTAGAGAGAGAAAGTCTAGAGAGAGTTAGGATTTTTAGAGAGAGAAAGTGTAGAGAGAGAGAGATTTCTAGAGAAAAACCTAGAGAGAGAAAGTGTGATTTTTAGAGATAGTCTAGAGAGAGAAAGTTGGGATTTTTAGAGAGAGAAAGTAGAGAGAAAGTGAGATTTTAGAGAGGGTCTAGGGAGGAGTTAGAGAGAGAAACTGAGGAGAGAGAGGGAGAGGAATTGTAGAGAGAGGAGAGAGAAGAGAGAGGAAGAGAGAGAGAGAGATGATAGAGAAGAGAGAGAGGAGAGAGAGAATAGGGCAGGGGGCAGCAGCCCCCTGCACAGGCCCAGGGGCTTCCAGCCCCTGGCCGGGAACGGCCGCCGGCCACCGGCCGCCGGCGGAGCGCCGGCGGCGCGCCGGCGCTGGGGTGGCCACAGCCACCCCAGAGGAGAGACAGGGAGGGGCAGCCCCCTCCCTCCAACATACCCATGGCCGGGCCTGTTGCCCTGGCCTGGCCGAACTTCTGGCCGCGGCAACGCGGCCAGAGGGGGACGCCGGGGAGCCACGCCGGCCCTCAGTGGCCGGCGCAGGCCAGGGGTGCCCCTCCTCCGCCTACGCACAGGGGGCCAGCAGGCCCCCTGGCCGCGCCCCGCCGCCGGCGGCGCTCGGCCTCCACCAGGGTGCCGGAGGGGGGAAGGGATCGCCGGGTCGTGGGCGCAGCAGGAGAGGAAGGAGAAGAGAAAAAAAAAGAAAAGGAAAAAGAAAAAAGAAAATGAATATTTAAAAAGAGGGGGAGATGGTTTATTTAAGGATGGAGATTGATGTGATGGGGGTGGTTGTGATGTGATAGAGGAGAATGGGTTGTCAGGTTGACTTTGGAAAGGGGAAATTGAAAAGAAATGGAGAAGAGAAAAAGGAAAAATAATATTATTAAAATAGGGTAAAAATTTGACTGTTTCAGAATCGTTCCAAAAAATTCTCAAAAATAGAAAATAATATTTTAAGATGCTTGGTGAAATCGGATTTGATAAATTCAATGTAGATTTCAAATTAAAATCTTGGAATCTTCCGACGGTACCGGTCGACACCAAAACCGGTGGATTTTTGATAAATTCTGAAAAATCTCAAAAAATGATTTTAGATAGAAAATGAAATTCTAAGAAGTACTGTGAAAGCCGTTTCTGAAAATTCAATCCCATTTAAAAACTAAAAATCTGGGAATCAGTCAGCGACGCCGACCGACACCGGTTTTGGAGATTTTGCAAATAATTCTGAAAAATTCCAGAAAATCATGAAAAATCTAAAATATTAGAAAACGATATTTGAAACTAAAATCGGTCAAATCGGATTAGTAGGAAGGCCAAATCGAGCGAAGCACTAGGTTCGGGTCCCGGTTCAGACTAGGGCTGACTCCGAGTCTACGAATCCAAATCCAACACAAAACGATCACACTAATAATCATAAAACAAAACAAATACAAGATAAATCAAAGAAATATGCTAGAAAAATCAGAATACGTATCTACGCACGTATTCCAGGAACGGGGTGTTACACTTGTATAGATACAAAAACAAGTTATTGAAACATATTTGAAGCATAATGTGCATGGATAGAATTTAACACACATACTAAATGATATATATATACTTGTTTTTGATAATAAATATCAAAATAAGTTTTGATAAAAACAAAACTTAACACATGAATTAGATACATCAAAATAAGTTTATCTAAATATATATGAACCAACAATGTATATGGATGAAATCTAATATATATGTAACCATGTTAACTTCTTTTGATGGAATCTATTCATGAAATTGATCTATGCATACTTGATATATTAAACACAAAATGTATACATGTTAAACCGAAACACAAAACTCATAAAAATAATTTTCTATAAATCATGAAGCTCTAATATGTGTGGATAGAATCCACACATATATAAACCATAAAACTTATTCTATTGAGATGTAAATCATATAAACATAAATTCTTAAAGCTAAAACGGTTAAACCGAAATCAAAACTATTTATCATGAAAGCGATAAATAAACTTGTTTGTCTCTGAACATGAGCAATTCAAAACTATTCTATCCTTACACAAGATATAAACTAATAAACAAATCTAAACCAAAGTCTTCTTGTCGATCTTCCTCTCCAAGTCGACTCGATCCAAAACACGATCCAAACGAACTTGACTCCATCTCGAGTACTTGATGTGATCTTTAAATACGAGCTCTTGAATCAACACGTGATAGCTTCGAATCTTGACTTTGAGTCATTTGTTGAAGCTAAAACTCAACTAAAATCTTGATCAATATCTGAAACTTAATAAATACAAGATCATTAGTAACATAACTTCATAAGTTAGTCATCATCAAAACTAGGGTGAAAAGCCTCCAGGACAACAAATAAGGCATCTTAGATTAGTCGACTGATAAGCAGGATAGTCGACTACCCGGTCAGAGCAGTCGATTGATCGACAGTTCTGGCAGTTTTCTTTTCTAGTTTTGATTTCAGTTCGATTTCAGTTCGAGTTTTCTTTTTCTCTGAGGCGGTGATGTTCGTGTTGCGAGAGTTTATGAAGGATTAGGATGATCCTAGAAATCTATAAAAACCTCTTGGGGTAATCTTTGAAGAATAAGTCAAGTGCAAATCAAGTTTTTCATCACGAGATTCTTGTAACTCTTATAATTTTCTTCTCTATTTTCAATAAAGTTTCTCTCCTCTCCATGGATGAAGGCACATCTAACCTAACTACATTAAATCTGGTGTTTTGTGTTTGTGGTGATTAACTTTATTGATTGCTAATGGGTAGACTGCTTCCACGCTTTTGTTGCTTTCTCTTGTTATGTTGGTTTCTCAACAAGGACGAGCCGAGACCTTCTCATCCCGTTGCTACACGATGTCAGAATGATGATGAGGACCTTGGACATGATGAGCCTGGACCATCTTAACCACCTATTAGGAGGTATCGACAGCGTCGAGGAGATGATGATAAGGCCAGACTATTCCAACAATATATGCAGCCAAATCCCCAGTGTAACACCCCAAATTTTTAAACGCTGATTTAAAAATATAAATCTCGAATTATTATGTTAATTGAGTGTGTAATGAATTTTAATTTAATTTTGGGAATGTCAAGTGGTATATATGAATATACCTATACCATGATTTTTATGTAACTAGTATTTCAATGTGATGATATACTAGTATTATAATTGAAATACATGTATTTACCAAGAAAATACATTCATGGCAATTTTGTATATTATTTTTTTAGTGGAGGAAGTAGGTATGCATGAGAGGAAAGATCAAGGGCCTAAATCTTCTTGATTTGGGGGAGTGACACTTGGATGAAAGGGGGGTGGCAAACTTGTAATATTTTGGAGTGGGGACCTTAAAAGAGTCAAGACAAATTTTATTTCTTCATCCTCATCCTAGAGAGGTTTCTCCATGGAGAAGAAACCCTAGAAACCCAAATGAAACCCCATCTTGATTTCATGCATCTTATTTCTCTCCCTTTCTTTTCTTCTCTTATTTTTCCCCCTCTCTCCCCTTGGGCTCGGATCCACGCGCGCGCAGGACAAGGACGGCCGGCCAGGCCGCGGCCGGCCAAGGCGGCGGTTGGGCGGCGGCGGCCGGAAGTGGAATTCGTAGATGTGAGGGTTTTCTCCTTGTTCATTTCTCAAATTTCCCCTTTTGAAAATCCCTAGATCTTGATCTATTGATTGAATGTAATTTCTTTTCCCTTGAGTTATTCATGCAATATTCTTTAAAATTTCATGGCTTTTTAAAGTATGTAGTGGTAAAAATTTGATCTTGAGATGTTTGAGTTAATCCAATTATATAGAATTGATGGGTATGGAGGTTGCATGATAGGGTATATCATGTAGTGATGGAATCTATGAATTTTCAGATTTGGTTTAGATCTCAAATCTTGAAACTTCAACCTTACATTTTTACCTTGATAATGGTGAAGCTCTCATTGAGAGTTTGTGAGACTAATTTTTGAGCAATATCGTTCTTTTTTTTAATTGAAATCAAATGCTTCATAGAATCATTGGACTAATGCATGATGAACTTGCTAGGTATTACTAATTCTCATTTTATAGTATAACTTTTCTTGTGATTATGTAACTCTCTTGTAATAATATGCCACCTAGACTTTTGACAACAAACTAATAAGTCTATGTGAAAGCATAGTGTTCAAGGAAGGGTTATGATTTCGAGATTAGTTCGATCTTTATCAAGAAGCATACTCCCTTGTGTTATGTATATGATTATATCTTGTGAAATCTAGGGTGTTATTGGTTATCTTTAAGTGGGCAAGGTTAAGCCAAAATTTTGAGTATCATAATGATTAAAGTATTATTAGAAGACAAGATTAATCCTAAGAGTCAAATTAGTATACTAGATTCATGATCGTTGTAGATGGGTGAGATCAAGTTATAAATCTCTCCTAACCATTAGTGTAGACGGAGAATCTTGAAGCTTCTTACACTTGTGAGGGTTGAGCCTCTTACCATTCTTACGTAATAACTATGCAATCAAATTAAAATTTGATCTTGATCATGTTAGTGAGATAAAAAGAAAATTTTTACGATATAAGTTAAACTATGAAGTTGGATGTGACTTAAAGAGGGGTTTGTGATAAATCATGTAGTGATCAAACTATGAATGCTCTTATAAAAATTTCTCGTGATCAAAAATCTAAATACTTAAGTTCATGACTTACTCATGATCTAATTTAGATGAGGAAATAAAAGGAAAAGTTGAGAATTTGTGTAGTTCAAAGCACTTTTGTAATAATAATACAAATCTGTTAAAGTCTGTCCAGATCTGAAACCTGAAACTTGGGGTTTCTTTCGTAAGGATATTTAATAGGAAATAGGTCATGTGATATACCGTTGGAAAGCAAATCGAGCCTACTTTCCGATGGTTCTTACGGTGTCCTAATCAAATGTCTGTGCTGGGAATTATCACTGAAACATGACAACTAGTCGAAAGTGCAAAGTTGCAGAATTTTAGATGTCTAAATGATTTTCTGTTTATTACGACTGTTCGTACGAATTAAGTGGGTCATATAATATATTGTTAGAAAGATCAGTAAATCTAAATTTTAATGGAAGTCCCTGTGTCTCATTCTAATATCAAAAATAGAAGTTACGATAAAATCATCTTCGATTGTTAGGGAGGTCAGATCCGATGAAACATATTTAGGTTGGATCCATGGGAAAGTTATTGGAATTTATATGTAGGCATGTTGTGCTGAGTTTAGAACTAAACACTTTTCTTCAGTAATGCATGTTATGAACACGGGTGTGTCATACCTATTTATTTAAGTGTTGACCCTTTAAATAATGTCTTATAACGGGGTTGCATGTACACTTAGTGTGCTGGTGATTATTCTCAGACTCAGATTGCTTTAACTTTATCAGAAATAAGAAATTATTGTGTTATGGACTCCAAAGACATATTTCATCCTAACACATAATCCCTTCTGTGGCCTAGTAACTGGACTGCGAATAGAATATTTATTGGCGCATAGTCAGTAGAAATTTATGAAACACCGAAAGTTAATGGTAAGGATGATAGACCGGTCAATTATAATTCACTGATAAATGGACAAGTTAACGGCCAACACTAAATTATATGGACAATAGACTAAAAGATGAGTGAACATGAATACTAATTGAAAGGAAAGATTTTCTTATTCAAATATCAAAGATTGGGAAATCAGAGTGATAGGATTGGTAGTATCAAGATCAGTACTGGCAGGAATCCTAATAGTCTCAACTCAATCCATGAATAAGAGAGAATAGTTGTTATAGATATATATATAATCTTGATTTTGATCACATTACTTACATCGTGCCAAAGAAATTTAAGTAATAACGAATGGTTGGACCTTATTAACTTGTACGTCAAATCAAGAGAGTTGTATTCTAATTAATTAGCATGTGTGAGACATTCGCTTCTCCTTATAGTCTCAACTTACCCATCCTTTTAGTCAGGATGTTTGTGCAGGTAATACTTTTGCATACAAATAGTATGTGCCCCATAAGGTAACTAAACTTAAGACATACTTGAAATGAGCACTTTCAATCATATGTGTTATATCTTCTAAATTCTTACTAGGTTCTCTTTCCTTTAAGTATAATGTCTTGAAATACGCCAGGGGTTAAAAGAAATTGTGGCGTTCAAATTATTCTAGTTAAAGGGGATAAACCGATTATCTGAGATGAATACCAAATTAAATGGGCGTGATAATGAATGTTTTGAAATCTCGTATATGAAGATTTGAAAGTGAGAAATATGGGTATGTGGCATATATATATATATATATATATATATATATATATATATTATATATATATATGTACTACCTGATCGTTATGCATATGTAAACCATGTGAACATGATCGTTCCTCTATTCAAATATATTTAGAGCATCACATAGAAAGCACCCATATTATATATCTACACACATATACAATGTTACAAGGAAAAGGGATAGCTTCACCATCTTATGGCCGAAGGAGGGTTTATTGCGGTAAATTAGTACTTACACTAAATGTGGGTAGTCTTGCGAGTATTAGACACTGAACCAATAATTAATTCATGTTCACCATGAAAGGGATAGTAAGATAGGCTTAGAACTGAACACAATCTTGTGTAACAAGTGTTGCATTTAATATAGAATTTTGGAATATGGTGTACAAGGGCATTGGCATGTGTCTTACGGAATAGAAATCATTATGATTGATATGAATATGATGGGTGTATATCACTTGATTCATGTACATAATATACATGGGTGGCATGTTCTGATTAAGCAATTTGTGTGAATATTCCTATAAGAATACGGTCTAACGGATAAACATTAATTGAGAGTATGATTGTTTTTATATAAGAAATGGTGTGCATGATGTATGAATCTTATGGAATTGGATGCACTGATATGTGCTATTATGTATGTACACATTGTGTTACGGAGGAAGGGACCCGTATTGCACGGGCGGAGTGCGAAGACAGTGCTATATATATACATATTTCGGGAGGAAGGGACCCGTATGACACGGGCGGAGTGCGAAGACGGTGCTGCATATGCATATGTCGGGAGGAAGGGACCCGTATGGCACGGGCGGAGTGCGAAGACGGTGCTATAATCATGTTGGGAGGAAGGGACCTGTATGGCACAGGCGGAGTACGAAGACGGTGCTATGATATACATATGATTGCATCCTTACAATGATTGAGAATGAATGATTATGTGTGATACAAATGTGTGTGTGTGTGATGTGTTATCGTATATGACAACAAAAACATCAGAATACAAGTTTAGCTGATTGAAATGAATACCATATATTGGGTGAAAGTGTACATGTGAATCCGTGCATTACTTGAAGTGTGATGCGATATTGCATTATGAGAAGTATGATATGATTATATGTTATATAAGTATGGCTTGTGATGTAAGTGTTAATTGAATGCATAAACTAGGTTTATGGCATAACTCTGGTGGTTAATGTATTATAGCGTGGAATATAAGGCACGTGAGTAATACACACTATGTACTCATAAGACGAGAGAGTTTGTTTATGTAACTCATAAACCTTATCACACATAAAGATGAAAATTCAAGAAAGAAATTGGGGAGTACGATCATAAGAGTCTGATCGTCCTCAAAAAATTTAGAGACTGAGGCCTTGATTTTTAAACTATCGGATGCCTCTGATTCTTTGTCTTCTTACTGTTTCAGATTGCTCTTATTGCGTGAATATTCATACCCTCATGAGATATTATCATTTCTTGATTATTTCCTACCTTACTCACTGAGCTGTCGAGCTCACCCTCCCACAGACTGGTTTATTGCAGGTTGCTTGGAGGCAGGGGTCAGGGCTACGCTGCGCAGGGTTCGTTCTGAATCAATCCAACCCTTGTATTTTGGAACATTTTGAAATCACCTAGAGGGGGGTGAATAGGTGATGGCTATATGTAAATGGCACAAATGCGGAATTTAAAATTTAACTAACACACTTAGCTCAAATAAAAGACTTGCAATAAATAAAGCAATTTATAGTGCAAGAAAATAAAGGAGTTGAGTTTAGAGAGATTTGAGCAAACGCAAACACGCAGATATGTTTCCGAGGTTCGAGCTACGCTCTACATCCCCGCCTTCACACTTGAAGGATTTCCACTATTGAAGATCCCACTGGATCACCAATACAAGGACACACTTGTCCTATCTCTCGTGATGCCGCAACACCACCCGGAGCACACTAGCTCGCTTGAGGCCGATGCCTCTACAACTTCACTCAATAAGAAGGTGATCACACTTGATCAAAAATCGCTCACTTGCACAATCCTAGAACCAATATGTAGATGAAGAATTATGGGATTGTGTAGTGCAAAAGCTAGAGAGAAGTAGAGGTAAAGACTTCAAATGGGTGTCTAGAAATTTAAGGCTTTTGGAGAGAAAATCTTTTCTAAATGAAAGCCTTTGAAAAACTTGTAAATCTTTTGAAAATCTCTTGTAAAAATGATCTTAATTGTTGTCTCATCATGTTGAAGTGACCTCCTATTTATAGGGGTCAAAAACAGCTTCAGAGATTCGTTGGGATCAAATCCCAAAAGAAAATCTGTCAGAAAATAGAGCTGTTGGAGTCTGTCAGAAAATCTGACAGCAGCCGGTCGACCGGGACGGTCGACCGCCAACGGTCAAAAATCAGACCGTTGGGGATCTACAGTCGACCGCCCTGTCGACCCAAACAACCCGAGAGCACTGCACAGTGCTCGGTCGACCGAGACGGTCGACTGACACAACATGCACAGAATTGTGCACGCCGGTCGACCGGGACGGTCGACCGGATTCTGTCAGTTCTGAAAAATCAGAACTTCCAAAAACCTGAAACATGAGTTTTTGGATTTGGTCTAGGTTTTGAAGTTTTGTATCTTCAAAAACTTAGAGTGTGAGCCTATGTCACTACTCTAACAAATTTGAAACATTTTTATAAAAACTTCTTTGATAAAACTTGTTTTTCCAAATAAATGTTTTTCCAACACCTTAAACTATTTTCCAAAAACTTAACATGTTAACTCTAAACTGAAAATAGAAATTAAAAATCTTTTTGAAGTCATGAACCAAATTAAAATGTGTGTGTAGGTGGTAATCCCATAACTCTACTTCTAACATCTAGGTTTTGACAAAATATCTAAAATGAAAAATACAAATACAAATCTTGGTATTCTTCATAGTCTTGATCTTGACTTGGTCTTTTCTTCATCGTCTTGTTCCCAAAGCTTTCTATTGTGCTTGGCTTGGGAATGCAAATTTTTGGCGAACTCCAAACTTGTGAGTCTTGATTGTGGAGCCGTCAAATCAACCTGTTTTAACCTGAAATGCTTTTAAACAAATATTGTTAAATACATAACTAAATATGGTTTGTTATCATCAAAATATCCATCAAGATATAGGGCTAATGACCTTTGGGCCAACAATCTCCCCCTTTTTGATGATGACAAAATATATTTAGTTATCTCAAATATTTTGGGTGGAGACTTCAAGTGAAGCTCCCCTCAACACATGCATATACTAAAAAAAATACTCAGGCATAGATAAATCTCAAAAGAAATGGTGGGTGATACTCCACAATACACCACAATGTATCCATAACACATATCTATGCTAGATAAAAAGACTCATGTCATAAAAGTACTCATGTCATAAAATAGAAATGAAACACACATGTCCACAAAGCATAACCAAACAAGTACATGTCCACACAAACATAAATACAAGATAAAGATGTTCAACAACAGAAAAAAAATATACACAAAATATGGAGTCTCTCTCAACAAATAACTCTCCCCCTTTTTGACATCATCAAATAAAGGGAGGTCACTCTCATCTCTCGGCACCACCAGCATCGTCGCCCTCATCGTCGTCATCATCCTCGTCGTCCTCTGAAGAGCTCTCCACAGCAGCGCCTTCAGCCATGGTCTTATCTCCATCATCGTCTTCCTCTGAAGAAGAAGAAGAAGAAGCGGCCTCCTCGGGATCAACGCCGATCACCTTTGGACGAGGTGGGGAAACAGAAGAAGGAGCTCTGGTAGGAAATGGAGGGCCGGTGGAGGGAAGTGGACGAGCAATAGAAGAGGGATCAGGAGGAACCATGTCGAACTTCGTAAAGAGAGCCTCAAATTGCGTATCCATGAATCTCATGGAGTCGGCAAAATAAGACATATCGTTACGAATACCTCGGATCTGAGAGTTCATCTCCGCATGGAAAGCGTCCTCTTGTCGGAAACGGGCCTCCATCTCCGTACGAAGAGCTGCCTCTCGCTGCTCAAACCAGGACTGGTGCTCCTGAATCTGAGAGCGAACCTCAGAAGAAATCATGGCCTGAAGATCTGAAGGTAAGACAAGGCCAGGAGCAGAAGATATCCCTGGGGCCGAAGAAGACCCAGGTGCAGATGAAGATCCAGGAAAAATAGGAGGAGGAACAGGAGGTTGCACAGGAGCGTGACGATGCAACTGAGCTTCCATCCTCTTCAATAGAACTCCGTCAATGTCTATTTGTGGATCATCAGAAGTCTCAGAGGAAAGATCGAAGTCTAGAGATTTGAGAAGACGGGTGATAATCATGCCAAAGGGTAAACCCCCACCGGACATGCGAATCTGGTCGGATGCCATGTGGGAAGCTATGATACGGGGAATATTGATCTTAATTCCTCGCAAGAGACAATAGATAATCAAAGGCACAAGACCCCTAGCATGGCTATATTCACCAGATTTAGGGACAATGTTATAGAAAATAATCTTGGTTAGGACTTGGGAAGTGAGAGTAAACCTGCTCACAACTTCGTTCCTGACCAAGCCGGGGTTGTCATCCCCGTGAATCAAAGTGGATGCGGTGAGTGCAGACTCACCGTCCGGAAATTCAAAGTCATGAAGGTCATGGGAATAAATATCAGCTCCACCAGGGGAGAGATGAAGGATATCAGCGAACTGACCAATACTTAGGTCAATGTCCCTGCCTAGGACTCTAGAGAAGATACGGTTTCCATCAAAAGAGAGATTGGCATAGAAATAAGGCACGAGGGAAGTATAAACTTGTTCTTTAATGGTTAAGAACTCGTTTAAGGAATTGTTTTGCAAAATGCGGGGGATATCTAGATGTTCAAAGTCTTGGATAACTACAAATCTCCCCGAAATTATGTTTCTCTTGGAAAGATTGATATAACGGTTTCCAGCAAGCTCATTTACAAAGGTTATTTTAGGTTTTGGAGTGTGGGAAGAGGTATGAGCTACTGATTTACCTTTCTCAGTCCTAGTTCTTTTAGATGTAGACATATTTTTAAAAAATGATTTTTAGGTTAGGGCTTGATCTAGAAAGCTAGAGACCTAGAAATGATGACAAATAAGGGAAGATCTAGAAGCTAGATAGTAAGATCAGAGGGAAAAATCAGATTTTTACCTGAGAGATGAAGATCCAAAACCCTAGATCAAGAAAACCTGAAAATCTTTGAATCCAGCGGATGAGAAGACCTGAAACTGAAGATCAAGCACTTGTAGATGGAGTATGAGGTGGGTTTTGAGTGGATTTTGAAATGATTGAGAGATTGGAGAGATAGAGAAATTTGGAGAAGGGGAGAAAGTGGGTTCGTCGGCTGAAAGAGTGAGAGAGAGAGAGAGAGAGAAAAAGTGAAAATAAATAGCAGTTTAGGGCTGAAATCGACGAACGGTCGACCGGTCGGTCGACCCAGAAAACCCGAGGGCTCTGAAATCTCAGAACGGTCGACCGGTCGGTCGACCCAAGGATCCCGAGAGTTCTGCAAACTTGCAGCGGTCGACCGGGTCTAAGGACGGTCGACCGATAGCAGATAAAAAATAAAGGCAATATATTTCAGGCAAAATCGATCGACCGCGTCTATTTACGGTCGACCGTCTTTGCCTGAAAGACAGTCTGCAGCAACAGCCAGAAAAAAAATTAAAAAATATTAATTAAATACAAGGATGGTATAATTATACAAACAACATGTTTTAATCTTCATTAAGTCAACTTATCAACCAAAATTACATATAAGACATTTTATTTTAATTTTTTTCATATATAATACAAAGTTTTAGAGATGTTGAAGCCGAATACCCAGTGACGGGTTCTGAACTTCATCCTCTTGATTCCTCTTGAATGAGTTGAGGTGCGCAATTGCCATCTCTAAGGTATTTGCTTTTAAAAAAAAAAAATTTTTTTACAAAAAAATAATTTTTAGTTTTTGAAATACGATGTGTACATAGATATATCATGAAGACTAGATATGTGGACATTCACAAAAGATATCAAACAAAAAATATGGCATATACACAATTGAGATAGAAATGTAACTCTACATTAGCATATGTCTATAGAGCACAAAAATAAGCTAACACTTCTATACATTTGTATATATATCAAACAAAAAAATTAAACTTTTAAATGGAGAAGTTACCGAACATAGGCAATCTCCAAAATATAGGTGCCTCCGCGATAGCGATGCAAGCTTGATGTGATCTTTGGGCTTTGTTGCATCCACCACCCGGGCACCGTTTCCCCCTAAGTCTTGGAGGAAGTAGATCCACCTGTATCAACTAAAATAGGTGGGTCTTTTGGTACCCAAATTTTCTTGGGTCCTATAGGGTAGTACCGGGGCGAACCCAAACATGTTTATTATGTACATTATGCTTAGCAAAACAAAATTTTTCTAAATGGCCTTTGCGGCCACAATGCGTGCAAATGTAAATTCTACCACTACCACACATGTATGCATGTTTATGTGTGTGTGCATGTTTCCGTGCATGAGCATGGTGTGTATGTTTCCCTTGGGTTACTCCCTTAGGAAATCTAGATGCAAATTTATTAAGATCAAAAGCACACTTCTTTAAAGTGTTATCCAAATTTTCAACACGTTTTTGAATTTCCACAAATTCATTTTTATTACAAGAAACCATGGGGGTTTTTCCTTTATTAGCCAATTTATATTTATCAAAGTCATTTTTCAATTTTTCAAAAGCAATAGATAAACCATTCTTCTCATTAAGACAAGTATCAAGTTTATTCTTTAAAATATCATTTCCTTTTTCAATTTTTTATTATGAGATTGAGAGATCTCATATCTATGTTGTAGTTCTTCAAAAAAATGTGCAAGTTCATCTATTGTAAGATCATCATCTTCTAAAGTGTTATCAAGGGTTACCTTAGAAGCATCCTCACCTTGTGCCATGAAGCACATATGAGCGGCGTCGTTCTCCTCTTCGGATTCCGACTCCGTGTCATCCCACGTTGCTACCATAACCTTTTTCTTCTTTGGTGCATGCTTGGAGGTGGTTGCTTGGAGAGCGGGACAATCCGCTATGAGATGTCCGATCTTCTTGCAATGGAAGTAAGGACCGGGTTCTTCTCTCTTCTTTTCAAACCTTCCTTGAGGTTTCCCTCTTCGGAAGTTGTTTTGCCTCCCTTTCCTGTAAACATTTTACCTACCTTCCGGATAAGCATGGCAAAGTCCTCATCGCAATCCTCCGATGAGTCGTCCTCTTCAATAGTGGTTGGAGTGGCTTTGAAGGCGATTGTTTTCTTCTTGGGTGCCTCCCTTTCTTCTCTTACCTTCATCTCCATCTCATGGGTTTTGAGATTACCGATGAAGCCGGAGAAGTCCATCTCCTCCCGATCGTTAAGCTCTTTGAGAGTGGTCGCCTTGACTTCCCAAGCTTTGGGAAGAGCTCTAATGACCTTGCGAATCTTTTGGTCATTGTCGATCGTGTCACCTAGAGAAGATAAAGCATTAGTGATCTTGGTGAAACGAGTGAGCATGTCATCAATACTCTCACTTTCAAGCATATAAAAATTCTCATATTGAGAACGTAGCAAGTCAATCTTGGATCTCTTGACTTGTGACGTTCCCTCATGAGTCACAATTAAAACATTCCATACTTCATATGCAGATTTACAGTTAATAATGCGTGAGAGGTCATCTTCATTAAGGGCTTGGGTTTAAAGCATATTGAGCCCTAGCATTAGCCTCATAGTCCTTGGTAGTGTCCTCGGACCATGATCTCTCATCGGTGAGAGGCTCTACAAATTCTTTAGTTATGGCCCTAGCTACCCTAACTCCTAGGGACTTAAGGAAGAGGTTCATCTTGACCTTCCAAATGGGGAAGTTCAAGCCATCAAATTTAGGTGGGGACTTGATGCTAGAAAAATCAAGTGAAGCCATAGATGAATAGTAAAATGCACAAAATATAAAGAATGCAACAAATAGTATAGCCAATAACAAGGATCTCCCTAAGGTGGTTAAACCAAATACTAGGGTTAGGCTCTGATACCAATTGAAATCACCTAGAGGGGGGGTGAATAGGTGATGGCTATATGTAAATGACACAAATGCGGAATTTAAAATTTAACTAACACACTTAGCTCAAATAAAAGACTTGCAATAAATAAAGCAATTTATAGTGCAAGAAAATAAAGGAGTTGAGTTTAGAGAGATTTGAGTAAACGCAAACACGCAGATATGTTTCCGAGGTTCGAGCCACGCTCTACGTCCCCGCCTTCACACTTGAAGGATTTCCACTATTGAAGATCCCACTGGACCACCAATACAAGGACACACTTGTCCTATCTCTCGTGATGCCGCAACACCACCCGGAGCACACTAGCTCGCTTGAGGCCGATGCCTCTACAACTTCACTCAATAAGAAGGTGATCACACTTGATCAAAAATCGCTCACTTGCACAATCCTAGAACCAATATGTAGATGAAGAATTATGGGATTGTGTAGTGCAAAAGCTAGAGAGAAGTAGAGGTAAAGACTTCAAATGGGTGTCTAGAAATTTAGGACTTTTGGAGAGAAAATCTTTTCTAAATGAAAGCCTTTTGAAAAACTTATAAATCTTTGAAAATCTCTTGTAAAAATGATCTTAATTGTTGTCTCATCATGTTGAAGTGACCTCCTATTTATAGGGGTCAAAAACAGCTTCAGAGATTCGTTGGGATCAAATCCTAAAAGAAACTCTGTCAGAAAATAGAGCTGTTGGAGTCTGTCAGAAAATCTGACAGCAGCCGGTCGACCGGGACGGTCGACCGCCAACGGTCAAAAATCAGACCGTTGGGGATCTACGGGCGACCGCCCGGTCGACCCAAACAACCCGAGAGCACTGCACAGTGCTCGGTCGACCGAGACGGTCGACTGACACAACATGCACAGAATTGTGCGCGCCGGTCGACCGGGACGGTCGACCGGATTCTGTCAGTTCTGAAAAATCAGAACTTCCAGAAACCTGAAACATGGGTTTTTGGATTTGGTCTAGGTTTTGAAGTTTTGTATCTTGAAAAACTTAGAGTGTGAGCCTATGTCACTACTCTAACAAATTTGAAACATTTTTATAAAAACTTCTTTGATAAAACTTGTTTTTCCAAATAAATGTTTTTCCAACACCTTAAACTATTTTCCAAAAACTTAACATGTTAACTCTAAACTGAAAATAGAAATTAAAATCTTTTTGAAGTCATGAACCAAATTAAAATGTGTGTGTAGGTGGTAATCCCATAACTCTACTCTAACATCTAAGTTTTGACAAAATATCTAAAATGAAAAATACAAATACAAATCTTGGTATTCTTCATAGTCTTGATCTTGACTTGGTTTTTTCTTCATCGTCTTGTTCCCAAAGCTTTCTATTGTGCTTGGCTTGGGAATGCAAATTTTTGGCGAACTCCAAACTTGTGAGTCTTGATTGTGGAGCCGTCAAATCAACCTGTTTTAACCTGAAATGCTTTTAAACAAATATTGTTAAATACATAACTAGATATGGTTTGTTATCATCAAAATATCCATCAAGATATAGGGCTAATGGCCTTTGGGCCAACACATTTGTGTTTGTGGATGATACATGTGGGTCTTGGGATAGATTATTAATCTTGTACATACATATATAGAGAACCGTTGTGGTAGTTTCATTTTAAGTTGTTATGTGAGATATCTTTATTGAGTTGTGATAACAAGAAGTGTATTATTAATCTGATGATCATGAGAAGTCGTAAGTTATCATTTCTGAGACTCTATGGATGCCGAAAAAAAGAAACTCTAGAGTTCATGTTGTTATGTTTCTCCATAAGTAGGCGATATCAAGCCGAAATACTTTCATGATTGTGTGGATGATATTGAATTCAGTTATATGGTTGGATTGAGAATAAGTAGGCTGATGTTAGCCGAAATTATCATACTTGTATTGGATATCATATCCGACCAGGAATTACAAAGGAGGTGCTGCTGAAATTTTTAAGAAATTGAAAATGATTTTAAAATCGGTCGGTGTAAGTGGATGTTTTGTTAATTGAAATTTAGGAAATTTGGGACCGTTACACCCAGACTGCCCTTGCACATGGGCGAAGATGAGGTCGAGGGCGTGGTTGACTTCCGCGTGCATTAGCTTGTTTGTATTGAAATTTTATATGACTTGTATTATTGACATATGACACTTGACACTTGATATTATTGTATGTTAGGAGTTGTGATTGAAATACACCTAGAGGGGGGGTGAATAGGTGTAATTGCTAATCTAATGATCTTTTTAAACTATGAAATGAGTGATGCAACAATCTCTCAAAAACACGACTAAGAGCCGAATACCCCTTGCGAGGTTCTGAACTCCTTCCTCCCAATTCCCCTTAAATGGGTTAGAGGTGCGCAATGCAACCGTGTTGTATTGAGGTGTGATTGATCAATGCCAAGTATGATGATGAAAATGAAAGGCTCACAATGTAACACAACAAGTATAGCAACACAAGATTCCACAAGTAGAGGGTTAGTTACTCAAGCAAATAATTCAAGGCAATATAAAACAAGAGAAATTGAAAGCAAGAAGAACGCAAAGGCAATCGCAAACAAGGATGATTTGTTTCGAGGTTCGAGCCCGTTGCTCTAGTCCCCGCCTTCACCTCCGTGAAGGGTTTCCACTATCCCCTTAGGATCCCGTACAAGTTAGGCCTCCAAAGACCTCAAGCCCGTAGCTTCACCTTACAAAGAAACTCCACCGAGGAGCTTGTCTCCACAAGAACAAGGATTACAAATAGTGATCTTTAACTAGACCACAACACTCTTTTACAAACACTCTCACTCTTTTACAACTTCACCTATAGAAAGAATATGAAATTTTTGGCTCTATGAAGTGTGGTGAGAAAAGCTTCAGTTGTAGAGTGATATTAGAGATCAAACAACAACTGAAAAACCAATTTGAAAGAATGGAAATGAAAGCTTTAAACTATTTTTCTCTTTCACTTGAAAACAATGAAAACTTGTATTTTTCTTGGTAAATAACTAAGGCCTATTCCCCACTATTTATAGGGAGAGAATAGGTTAAAAACTCTGATTTTTCCAGCTAATTTGATCAGAAAAAGAGTCCCAACAACTCCTAAAAACTCTGTTAAAGAGAAAACCAAAAACAGTTTTTCAGAAATACCCAAAGAGGAAAGAGCCGTTATGGCTTGTTGCAGGCCTACCGGTCGACTGCCGGTCGACCGGGTCCCTGCTGGCAAAAGAGCCGTTGGGACATCGGTCGACTGCCAGTCGACCGATCCAAGAAAGGAAACACAGGTTCCTTCTATCGGTCGACCGACCCAGTCGACCGAAAAGATACAGAGAGCAAACATCTATTTTCGGTCGACCGGTCTGTTGGTCCGGTCGACCGACAGACATGCACAACCTGTGCATGTCCGGACACAGCAGCCGGTCGACCGGTCTGCCTGAAACAGGATTCTGGGCAGATTTTTTGAGATAGAAAATTTTGTAAAAATTCTTTTAAAAAATCTGAAGCTAAGTGTTATGCAGAAAATGGTTTATATCATGTTTTAAACAAGTTTTTGAAGATATAAAGCTTTGAGTACATGTATGTATAAACTAAGGCATAAACTTAGAAATAAACATTTTCAAAAACAAAGGAAACATACAAAACAAATGTGTGTGCAAATCCTAGAGCCAAATTTCACATATTCTATCTTTAACAAACTACACTTATAAACTTCTAGGTCTTCAAGACTTCAACATGGGCAATCTTCACTTGATCTTCAATATTGCACTTTGAGCCCAATTTGACTTGTCTTGAATCCAATACACCTTCCTTTAGGGAAGTAATCAACTCTTTAAGATATGAACCTGAAACACACTTAAACAACAGTTGATATTAGTACAAATAACTAATATGTTTTGTAATCATCAAAAGACACTAAACATGGGTTGATTGTAACCTTGGGCCAACAATCTCCCCCTTTTTGATGATGACAAAACATATGAGTTATTAAACAAATAAAAGAGGAAAGAGCTTGGAGAGCTCCCCTTAAACAATGCTATGTATTTAACATGAATATGAACAACTATGTAAGCATACATAAAGCATTGAAAAATATCATCACCAAAAATAAACTATCATAAGGAATAACAAAATTTAAAACAAACAACATATATTTTCTCCATATATTTTCTCCCCCTTTTTGTCATACATCAAAAAGGGTTAAAAAAAATTTTAAGACAAAACAAAACAAACATATTAGAAACCAAAACAAAACAAACTAAGATATTTTAAGTATCAATCTTACATACATTCAATTCTCCACAAATGAAAGAAAATCTTGCAAAATCTAAAGGTTTTGTGAAAATGTCTGCAAGTTGAAAATCAGTAGAAGCAAAATCAATATCTATGTCACCTTTTTCAAAGTGATCTCTAAGAAAATGATATCTAATGTCTATATGTTTGGTTTACTATGTTGATTAGCATTTTTGGTCATGTGAATAGCACTAGTATTATCACAATAAATCTTAACATGATCAAAATGTAAATCAAAATTGAGAAGAGTATGTTTCATCCAGAGTACTTGTGCACAACAAGCTCCGGCTGCTACATACTCCGCCTCGGCGGTTGAAAGGGCTACACTATTTTGCTTCTTGGAAGACCAAGACACAAGACAATTGCCCAAGAATTGGCAAGTGCCACTTGTGCTCTTCCTATCTACCCTACAACCGGCATAGTCGGCATCCGAATAACTAGTCATGGTAAATTGGTTAGTTTTCGGATACCACAAACCTAAATCAATTGTGCCCCTAAGATACCTAATTATGCGTTTTACCGCTATTAAGTGTGATTCCTTAGGACATGATTGAAAACGTGCACATAAACATACGGAAAACATTATATCCGGCCTACTAGCCGTAAGATAGAGTAAACTACCAATCATGCTACGAAATATTTGATGTCTACTTCCTTACCTTGTTCGTCCTTGTCAAGTTTCGTAGTGGTTGCCATGGGAGTCTTTACTACTTTGGATCCTTCAAGCCCGAACCTCTTGATGAGTTCTTTGGTGTACTTGGCTTGGTTGATGAATGTCCCATCACTACGTTGCTTGATTTGAAGTCCAAGGAAGAAGTTGAGCTCCCCCATCATAGACATCTCGAATTCCTTTTTCATGCATGACTCAAAATTCTTGCAAAGTGAAACATTAGTAGATCCAAAAATAATGTCATCAACATAAATCTGACTATGAGGATATCTTGATCTATATGTTTGGTAAATAATGTTTTATCAACTTTTCTTTCTTAAAATCATTTGAAAGCAAAAATGAAGACAATCTTTCATACCAAGCCCTAGGGGCTTGTTTCAAACCATATAGTGCTTTATCTAATTTATAAACATAATTAGGGTGTGTAGGATCAACAAACCCGGGGGTTGTTCAACATACACCTCCTCATCAATATAACCATTAAGAAAAGCACTCTTTACATCCATTTGAAATAACTTAGAATCTTTAAATGAGGCATATGCTAAGGTCATCCGTATGGCTTCGAGCCGTGCTACGGGTGCAAAGGTTTCTTCAAAATCGATTCCCTCGATTTGAGTGTAACCTTGGGCAACTAACCTAGCCTTGTTTCTAACTACATTACCCGATTCATCCAACTTGTTCTTAAAGATCCATTTAGTACCAATAGTTGGTCTATCTTGGGGCCTAGGAACAAGATGTCATACTTGGTTGCGCTCAAATTGATTGAGCTCCTCTTGCATAGCAAGCAACCAATATGAATCGGCCTCGGCCTCGAGGACATTTTTAGGTTCTATGTGTGAAATAAAAGCAAAATTACCACAAAAATCTTGAATCTTAGAGCGAGTGGTTACCCCTTTTGATACTTCACCTATGACGAGGTCCTTGGGATGATGAGGATTGAATCTCCAATCCTTTGGTAGTGGTTGAGAGGGCTCCTCTTCATTTGCTTGATGTTCATTTCCTTGAGCCTCTTCCACTTTGGCTTCACTTCCATCACCATCCTTTGGCTGTCTCCCATGGTAGAAGCATCCTCCAAGGTCACTTTCTCCAACCCTTCATCTAAAGCATCAATTTCTACACAATTCTTAACAAACTTGTTAGATTCCTCAAATTTAACATGAATAGATTCCTCAATAGTCAAAGTTGACCTAATGAAGACTCTATAAGCCTTACTAGTATTTGAGTAACCTACAAAAATAGCCTCATATGATCTAGCATCAAATTTTCCCAAATTAATATTTGTATTTAAAACAAAACATTTGCAACCAAACACTTTGAAATAAGAAACATTAGGTTTTCTAGAAAAATACATCTCATAAGAAGTCTTAGTAGTATTTTTACATAGGAAAACACGATTTGCAATGTAACATGAAGTATGAACGGCCTCGGCCCACAAATAATGTGGTAGACCATATTCATTTAACATTGTCCTAGCCATCTCTTGTAAAGTACGATTTTCCGCTCAACTACTCCATTTTGTTGTGGAGTTCTAGGACAAGAAAGTTCATGTTTTATTCCATGTTCCTCACAAAAAGTGGTAAAGGGAAGGTTAATGAACTCACCTCCTCTATCACTTCTTATTTTAATTATTGAGGAGTCATTTTCCTTTTCAACTCTTTTCTTAAAGGCTTGAAAATGTGAAAAGGTTTGACTTTTATGTTCAAGAAAATAAACCCAAGTAAACGCGAAAAATCATCTACTAAAACATAAGCAAATCTACTCCCACTTAAACTTTTGGTTTGTGTTGGGCCAAATAGATCCATATGGATTAATTCCAAAGGACGTGATGTCATGATATCCTTAATTGACTTGAAAGAAGACTTAGTTTGTTTCCCAATTGACATGAGTCACAAACTCGGTCCTTTTCAAAATTCAATGAAGGAATACCTTTCACCATTTCCTTTGAATTTAATCTAGAAATATGATCAAAAGAAATATGCCCTAATCTCCTATGCCACAACCAAGAGTCATCATCGAGGGCTTTTAAACAAGTAATGTTACAAGACATATTTAACATATCAATCATATAAACATTGCTTTCACGAAAACCGGAAAATACACAAACATTGGAAGTTCTATCAATTACTTTACAAGCAACATTGTCAAAAACTACATCAAAACCTTTATCACAAAGTTGACTAACACTCAAGAGATTATGCTTGAGGCCATCAACTAAAACACATTTTCAATTAAAGGAGAGGTGCCAAGTTTTACATTACCAATCCCGATGATTTTACCCTTGGCGTCATCTCCGAAGGTGACGGTGCCACCTTCATGATATCTTGATAGGGTTGCAAAGTTGTTGATGTCCCAAGTCATGTGCCTTGAGCAACCGCTATCAAGATACCACAAACCTCTACGTCGTTGGGCTTTGGAAAGTACCTATACATTTAAAACAATTGTTGACTTTGGTACCCAAACTTTCTTGGGTCCTTGAAAGTTAGTGTTACGAACCCAAACATTATGAGATGATGCACTTAGTCTATCATAGCAAAAATTAGCTAAGTGTCCTTTCCGTCCACAATGTGAACATGTGTACACTTTTCTATACATAAATGCATGGTGTGTATGTGAAGTGTGAGCATGCTTTGGGGTTTACCATGATGCATAGGTTGTGTAGCATGTACATGAGCATGAGCATGAGCATGATGAACATTTTTCTTAGGAGCTTGTTTCTTAGGAAACATATTCTCCATCTTCTTCTTATCAAACTCACTACACTTTTTCAAAACAACATCTAATGAGTCTAATCTTTCCTTAAGCATGGCAATCTCATTAGAATCTACAAATGGGGTCTTTCCTTTACAAGCAATCTTATATTTTTCAACATCATTTTTAGTGGAAACTAAAGAAGAATGCAAGTCATTATTTTCTTTAGAAAGATTTAACACTTGAATACTCAAAGATTCATTATCCTTTTTCATTTTCAAGTACTTTTTCTTCATGAAGTCATAATTTTGAGAAAGTTCTATAAATGCTTCACTTAACTCATCCATGGATAAATCTTCATCAAAAGGAGTTGAGGGGGTTACCTTGCTTGTGCTCTCATTTGCCATGAAGCACATATTGGCGGTGTCGATCTCCTCCTCGGATTCACTTTCGTCATCCCATGTTGCTTTCATAGCCTTCTTCTTGTATGGCTTCTTGGATGAAGATGGCTTCACTTGGTCCGGACACTCCGCTACAATGTGTCCGGTTTTTGGCATTGAAGCATATGATCTTTCTCTCTTCTTTGCCTCCTTGCCATCTCCTCCGTCCTTGGAACTTTGCCTTGTTGTACATCCTCCGGACGTTTTTGACTAGAAGTGAGAGCTCCTCGTCATCTTCTTCTTCATCATCTTCGTCGGAGTAAGTAGCATGACTTTTGAAGGCAATAGTCTTCTTCTGGAGGGTGCCATGTCCTCCCTTGCCTTCCTCTCCATCTCATGGGTTTTTAAATTCCCAATGAGTCCGATGAGCTCAATCTCATCTTTATCATTGAGTTCCTTCAATGTTGTAGCTTTCACTTCCCATGATGGAGGAAGAGCCGGATGATCTTTCTCACCCTTTGGTCGTTGTTGATGTCTTCACCTAGAGAAGAAAGCCCATTAGTAATCTTAGTAAATTTAGTAACCATATCATCTATGGTTTCATGTTCTTGCATGCTAAAATTTTCATATTGGGACCGAAGAAGGTCTATCTTGGCCCTCTTCACTTGTGATGTCCCCTCATGTGTTACTAGCAAATGGGTCCAAATCTCATAGGCGGATTTGCAATGGATGACTCTAGCTATGTCATCATCATTGAGGGCTTGTAGGAGTGCATAATGAGCCCTAGCATTGGCATCAAACTCCTTGGTCTCAATTTCGGACCAAGTAGATTCATCACCATCGGGGTACTAAATTATTTAGTCACGGGCCTTTGCAACTCGGCTACCTAGAGATTGCAAGAAAACAGTCATCTTAACCTTCCATATGGGAAAGTTAAGTCCATCAAACTTAGGGGTGTCTTAATACCATCGGCCATGTTTACTATGTGGAAATGAATGAAATGATTAGCGATATGAGGATCTCTCTAAGGTTGTTAAGCCAAATCCTAGAGTCCAGGCTCTGATACAAATTGAAATACACCTAGAGGGGGGGTGAATAGTGTAATTGCTAATTTAATGATCTTTTTAAACTTATGAAATGAGTGATGCAACAATCTCTCAAAAACACGACTAAGAGCCGAATACCCCTTGCGAGGTTCTGAACTCCTTCCTCCCAATTCCCCTAAATGGGTTAGAGGTGCGCAATGCAACCGTGTTGTATTGAGGTGTGATTGATCAATGCCAAGTATGATGATGAAAATGAAAGGCTCACAATGTAACACAACAAGTATAGCAACACAAGATTCACAAGTAGAGGGTTAGTTACTCAAGCAAATAATTCAAGCAATATAAAACAAGAGAAATTGAAAGCAAGAAGAACGCAAAGGCAATCGCAAACAAGGATGATTTGTTCGAGGTTCGAGCCCGTTGCTCTAGTCCCCGCCTTCACCTCCGTGAAGGGTTTCCACTATCCCCTTAGGATCCCGTACAAGTTAGGCCTCCAAAGACCTCAAGCCCGTAGCTTCACCTTACAAAGAAACTCCACCGAGGAGCTTGTCTCCACAAGAACAAGGATTACAAATAGTGATCTTTAACTAGACCACAACTCTTTTACAAACACTCTCACTCTTTTACAACTTCACCTATAGAAAGAATATGAAATTTTTGGCTCTATGAAGTGTGGTGAGAAAAGCTTCAGTTGTAGAGTGATATTAGAGATCAAACAACAACTGAAAAACCAATTTGAAAGAATGGAAATGAAAGCTTTAAACTATTTTTCTCTTTCACTTGAAAACAATGAAAACTTGTATTTTTCTTGGTAAATAACTAAGGCCTATTCCCCACTATTTATAGGAGAGAATAGGTTAAAAACTCTGATTTTTCCAGCTAATTTGATCAGAAAAAGAGTCCCAACAACTCCTAAAAACTCTGTTAAAGAGAAAACCAAAAACAGTTTTTCAGAAATACCCAAAGAGGAAAGAGCCGTTATGGCTTGTTGCAGGCCTACCGGTCGACTGCCGGTCGACCGGGTCCCTGCTGGCAAAAGAGCCGTTGGGACATCGGTCGACTGCCAGTCGACCGATCCAAGAAAGGAAACACAGGTTCCTTCTATCGGTCGACCGACCCAGTCGACCGAAAAGATACAGAGAGCAAACATCTATTTTCGGTCGACCGGTCTGTTGGTCCGGTCGACCGACAGACATGCACAACCTGTGCATGTCCGGACACAGCAGCCGGTCGACTGCCGGTCGACCGGTCTGCCTGAAACAGGATTCTGGGCAGATTTTTTGAGATAGAAAATTTTGTAAAAATTCTTTTAAAAAATCTGAAGCTAAGTGTTATGCAGAAAATGGTTTATATCATGTTTTAAACAAGTTTTTGAAGATATAAAGCTTTGAGTACATGTATGTATAAACTAAGGCATAAACTTAGAAATAAACATTTTCAAAAACAAAGGAAACATACAAAACAATGTGTGTGCAAATCCTAGAGCCAAATTTCACATATTCTATCTTTAACAAAACTACACTTACAAACTTCTAGGTCTTCAAGACTTCAACATGGGCAATCTTCACTTGATCTTCAATATTGCACTTTGAGCCCAATTTGACTTGTCTTGAATCCAATACACCTTCCTTTAGGGAAGTAATCAACTCTTTAAGATATGAACCTGAAACACACTTAAACAACAGTTGATATTAGTACAAATAACTAATATGTTTTGTAATCATCAAAAGACACTAAACATGGTTGATTGTAACCTTGGGCCAACAGTGATGTGTATTGCTAAACTATTTGATGGTTTGGTTTGAGTTTTATAACTTTGAAATGGTTTGTAGTATCATTTGATGAAATTTAAGTGATACTTAAGAAATGAGTTAGTGATATTATTATATTGTAAATTTGTGATATGTATTACTAAATTAATTGTTCATATTTGTGGGCTACATAGTTTTGATATGACTTGAAATGTCATTTAGTATTTTATTTGTTAAATAGGGATATAATTTAAGAATGAAACTTTTTTTTTTTATTCCAAAGCTTGGTCTAGGGTTGGCACCCCGGACCAAGGTAGTTAACTTTTTTTTGAGCCAAGTGAACTTGGTTCGGGGTTGGCAACCTCGGACCCAAGCTTTGGCTCAAAAAATGACTCATTCTTGGTTCGGGGTAGCCAACCCAGACCAAGCTTTGAAAAAAGGGAGCTCAATTCTTGGTCCAGGACTGGCAATCCCGGACTAAGAAATGGCAATTGTCAGCGGTCGGAGCCCGCCATGCTGACAAGGTGAAACGACCAAAGGTGATGTGACGCCTACGTGGCCCGTCAGAATCGGTTTTTGAAAATAAATTTAGGGGAAGTTGGTTTTTGAAATTAAATTATAAAAATATATTATTTCATAAAATTGTCCAAGAAAGAAAGAAAGGGAACGACGATTTACCCCTCAAATCAGTCCATATTTCTAAAATTACTATCCTAATCAACATAATTGCTCATTACCCTCCAAATTCTTTCATATTTCTAAAATTACCCCCAGTCAACTAAAGAGAATCAAAAGAGTATATTTTCTATTTTTACATTATATATTTGTGAAATCCCTTTAATATCCTTAAAACTATATCCTAATTAAATATCAGAATTAAATCCCAGAATTACAACTATATTCATTCTAGACTGTTCTCATCGCCTTCATCAACAGCATTCCTGTAATCATCGCCTCCGGGAGCACAAGCAGCCGCCACTGCCGCCTGACGAGTACTTGAAAGCCCTGCACAAGACCCTCGTGTTCTTCAATGCTCAGAGATGTAAGCTTGCAAGCTTCTCTAATTAGTATTCAGTATACTTTCTCATAGATGTCTGATCTTTGTTTGTTGATTTGTTTGATCTGCTGGGCGATTGCCGAAGGATAATAATGGCGTGGGAGCCTGAATGGTGCATATCTCACAGATGTGAAAGGCAGGCTTGTTGGAGGGCACTATGACACCGGAGACAGCATCAAGTTTCATTTTCCTATGGCGTTTTCAATGTCGATGCTCAGCTGGTCTATGATTGAGTACAATCACAAGTATAAGGCAACGGGGAGTATGAAAATGTTAGAGGTATCATCAAACAGGGAAGCTCAAGAAAACCCAAACACAGCAAAAATTACACAAGAAACAGCCTCTTCTTCCTCTTCTCGTCAAGTCAACCATCTCCTCCCTTGCACTTAACATTGAAAGAAAGACAAGGACAACACAAGAGATCAACATCTCAGTCTCAACACAACTAGAAAACACACAATACAGAGACAGCCCAATGCAGCAGGGAGAGCCACAAACAATGCACTCTGCAAACCAGCGAGGCGGCTCATTTGAGATCGCCGCCGATGGCACGGCCGACGACAAGCACAACCGCAATCTCCACCTGGCTAAGCCACGTTGTCACGGCGACAACACACCTTAGACGAGACCCAGCAGAGAGAGAGAGGCGGCA
Organism: Agave tequilana; assembly: GCA_038442645.1. Taxonomy (NCBI): domain Eukaryota; kingdom Viridiplantae; phylum Streptophyta; class Magnoliopsida; order Asparagales; family Asparagaceae; genus Agave; species Agave tequilana. The sequence continues at coordinate 17,620 of JAVJIF010019874.1, read as the reverse complement.
GGGGGAGAGATCGGGGGTTAAAGAGAAATGAGAGAGAAGAAAGAAATTGACTGTGGAGGTAGGGTAGTAATTTTGCTCATACAATGTCAAAAACAATAGCAGTTGACGGTGGGGGGTAAATTTGAACGCTTTAAAAAATTAAGGGTAATTAAGTAATTATAATAATTTGGGATGTAATTTTAAAAATACGAACGATATGAAAGTTTAATATGAAAACGATTATAATATTTTATATTTGGGAGCTGATCCTCTAAGAACGGTTCTCACAGATTTCTGTGAGAACTTTCACGTGGGTCGTCGGATCTGATAGATCAAATCAATAAAACTAGATCTCTATCAGATCCGACGGCCCACGTGAAAGTTCTCACATGAATTCGTGAGAACCGTTCTCAGGGGATCAACTCGCTTTTATATTTTATTTAAGGGGTTACTGTACCTCAGCCGGCGGGACGTGGCAACATCAGATCCACAAATCTGTCATAAATTTTGGCGAACAAAACCTGAACAATCCCGCCTAATTTAATGTCAGTCACCTCAACATTGTATTTCTGAAAATACCCTCACTCACAACTTTTTACCTAATGTAAAAACATTTCCTTTTATTTTTATCATGGTCGCAGTATTTTTTGAAAAAGCGATGTATATGTATGCGACCTTGCTAATATTTTTTTAAGCCAAATTTTCTTTTCATACACTATTTGTCGAACTCGTTCGCAGTAGTTAAAATTATAGTTGCAGATCTGTTCGACTTAGATCGTAGAGTTTTAATTTTTTTTTTTGTCTTTTATTTTATACGAATGCGACGTTGGTCGCAGTATATGAAAGGTCCTTTTTTTTTTATTACATACTGCGACATGGGTCGCAGTTGTCTCAATATGCGTTGTAGTGTCCTGCGACCATGGTCACAGTGTATTTAACGTCATTTTTTTTAATTCCCGGGTCGCAGTTGATTATGTTTGCACTGTAGTCTTATGTGACCTTGGTCGCAGTGTCGACCTGGGTCGCAGTTGTTTATATTTGCACTGTATATTTATGCGACCATGGTCGCAGTGTCGACCCTGGTCGCAGTTGTTTATGTTTGTACTGTATACTTATGCGACCTTGGTCGCATTATTGACCCTGGTCGCAGTTGTTTATGTTTGCACTGTAGATGATTGCGACCTTGGTCGCAGTGTAGACCATGGTCGCAGATGTCTATGTTTGCACTGTAGACTTATGCGACCTTGGTCGCAATGTCGTTCGTTGTTTACATTTGCACTGTAAATAATTTATAAATAATAACCTAAATCTTATAAAGAGCGGCAAAAAAAGGAGAAAAATAATAATAAATAATAACCTAAATCTGACAACGAGCGGTCCAAAAATTGCCTTGTGGGCAAATAATAATAAACAATAACGTCCCCAAAGAGTACTTTTCATAAGAGGTATTTAGTAATTTAACTTCTTCCTATAAGCGGGCCGCAAGTTAGTAGGGTGACAAAATTGAGCCACGTCACCGCAGGCTCAGAGAGTTCTCTCAGTCGCAGGCTGATATACATTTTTCTCTTTATTTAATTGATGCAAAGATTCTGGACAATTACTGCGTCTGTTTCCTTAATTGCTTGCTCCGGCCTCAAAGGATTGCCTGGCCCGCCTTACCTCCTTATAGTTCAGGAGTCTGTGGCTCTCTCCGGCCCACTTCAACCCATCCGCCAAAGCCCTCACCCTCACCCGAAACCCGATAACCATGTGTACCGTCGAGAAGCGCGGCCAGGTCTTCATTCTAACTCTCACTGGCGATGGCGAGCACCGCCTCTCCCTGTCCCTCATCGCCGAGCTCCGCTCCGCCGTGGCCCGCATCCGCTCCGAAACCCTTGCCTCCCCCGGCTGCTGCGCCGCCCTCGTCACCGTCGCCCACGGCAAGTTCTTCTCTAATGGGTTCGAAATCGACTACGCCACCGCCGCCCCCACCTCCGCCGATCGCGCCGCCCGGCTCCACTCCATGGTCGACGCCTTCGGCCCCTTCGTTGCCGACCTCGTCTCGCTTCCCATGCCCACCGTTGCCGCCGTCACCGGCCACGCGGCCGCTGCCGGCTTGATGCTGGCCCTGGCGCACGATTTCGTCGTCATGCGCGGGGACCGCGGGGTCCTCTACCTGCCGGAGATGGACATGGGACTACCGTTCCCGCCCTATTTTCTTGCGGTTATGAGGGAGAAGGTTAGGGATTTTAGGATTTTCAAGGACATGGTGATGAAAGCGAGGAAGATCGGGGCAAAAGAGGCGGCTGAGAGCGGGGTGGTGGATCTGGTGAAGGGATCGGCCGAGGAGACTGCGGAGGCGGCGGTGGCGATGGCGGAGGAGTTCGTGAAGAGGAAGTGGAATGGGAGGGTGTACGCGTCGATCAGGATGGGGTCGATCCCGGGGATCTGCAGGGCGGTTGGATTGAAGGAGGAGACCGACGCCGATAGGAGGAGCATGACAACGTCAAAGCTCTGAAGGTCAGTCAAAGAAACCGAAAACCTGAAAAAGTATTTTATATCAATAAATGAATGCAGTGAATAAACTGTTGTGTCGAGATTGAAACAATGAAATGTTGTGATTGAAATGTATGAATTATCTTTGAAAGATATATAGTAATGATAATTGGGATATGATTATAGTAACTCTTTGTTGGTAGAGTTCAAATTTGAAGTAGTTAGACAAAAAAGGACAATGTTTACTAACAGCCCGAAGCCAAATTGTTTATTTGCTCTGCAGTTTGCTTCAAGCTGACTGCCCTTTCAGCATCTGAATGAGAATTACCATTTGAACTTCTAGAATGTTTTTTATTTTTGGTTAGCATCAACCATGTTCCTTGTGTAATATGAGCTAACCCATGGTTTTCTTGCATGCGCATTCTGTTCTGCAGATGGCACCAGTCTTCAAAAAATGATTCTCTCTTTGTGTTTCGGTGGGCGGGGGTTTCTTTTTCCAGCATTTGACTCTTAGGATCTGTAGTGAATTGCTTATAGATAATGAAATAAAGGGAGCAAATGCTCGTCTGTCCCATATTTTAGTGGGTAGAATCCACTGTAAAGGCTTTTAGTTTGTATGGGTAGTAACTAATGTGGAGCCCTAAAGAAAGGTTTGAATTCAGTGATTCATCTTTCTTTGATGATTATGTATGCGCAGCTGATTACGTGCTAGATAGGAAACTATCAAAATCATCTATCCATCCCTTCTAAATGATCCTTAAAGATCTGCACAGAACATGATCCTTCCGTCTTACCCTTTGGTTAAGCCACCTGAATACAGTCAACTCCTTTCCTTTCAGTCACAGGTATTTTTTATTGAGTTTCTGATGCTTCAAGTCAGCCTTTCTGCTCTTGCTTGCTGACTCTGTTGTTCTTGGGATTCCTCAACTTGCCATTCGCCATCTGAGATGCTTTTCATATTACAATGACATCATTTCCTAATTTCAAAGTTAAATATCTTATTCTTGACAATCTCTACAACAGGATCATGGTCTATCCATGTTGCCTGAGCAAAGCCACATTGTAGCAACAATGACCACTCCTTGGTGATGTGCAGATTTTGTGATAATGGCACTGTACTCGGGCAACAACTTATCCCTCGACCAGGATTCTCCTTGATTTTTGTAGGTGAAATGCTAGATCAGAATGGTTCAATTCTATGGATTGGACACCAAAGATGTTCGAGTTGTTATATAAGGGAAAAAGTGGGAAATTTCTGGAAAAATAATTGTCATCTAGGAAGATGAGTGAAGTGGCCTCGGTAGAATGGAAGAAGAGTGGAGAAAAGAATCCAGATATGGAAACGAAATTAGAGGGAAGTTTGTTATCGGCAGTATAAATTTCTACTATTCTTGTAGCTCATGAAACATGACAAAGTACCAAATATTGGGATGATAGCATCTTTTTTCATATTGTGTTTTTCAGATGGGATACAACTATCATTGGGATCCAGGAGCCTTATCAGATGTATCTCACTTCTTGCATCCTGGTCATGAGGTTCTTGCACTATCATTTAACTTATAAAACCATTGCATTGATGGAAAGTGCAAAGCACCGACATGCTGTATATTTCAGGTGTAGTACTTTCCAAACTAGTCACTCGAATTCTCAAATCATTCCAACCCGATTGTTCATTTCGGCACACATTATTCCTTGGTCATTCCATCAAAAATTCATACCGTTTACAAAGTGACCGCCACCATTGCATCACTGTAATTCAATCAAATTTGATCCAATATCCACAATGTGTGCCATTGAGAAACGCAGTCAAGTCTTCCTGTAGTAAGTTCATCCATTACTGATAGATAAAGATAAAAGATTTGATGTTGATCATTGGTGTAAGCCTATAGGAGTAGGGAATGGTTTTGTCTCTATTTCTCTATCACACATACCATTAATCACGTCAACATACCTACTAGATATTTGTTTTTTTCCTAGAACCCATCTTATTATCTCCTTAATTACTTTGTCACAAGGTTTTCCTAATTTAAGGAAAACCACATGCAGATCTCTTTCTTCTCCACGTATCTCTCTTTATCAACTATCTTAGTCGATAAATAGTAGTTACCATTGGCATAAATCCTAATTGGTTTTCGACATTTCTTTTCTTAGTCCTTGCTCTCGTTTACTTTCTCCCAGAGTTTCATTGTTTCTTTTATTCTCTTTTTTCTTTTTATTGGTGTGTCTGCATTTGTATGCTTGTGGTGTTTGTATGGGGTGGGGGATGGAGTTGTTTTGTTGTCAGTCTGGAGGGGATCAGCGGTGGGAATAATAACTTATACTTTAAAAGTTGCACAGAAATTTCAAGAGAAAACAGCAAAAACATCAAACTGTAGTTTAGCCCATTTCTGTAGTAATTGACTTATCATATGCCTATTTGAAAACTAGGTAAGGTTGTGTCAGCATAGAAAGATATCATGTACTCTGGTTCATAAGATCATATCGTTGTTTCAGCGATAACTATTTTCATCTTCTTTTACTTTCTTTTATGCTGATCTATTTGACTCTTAGCTGCACGTAATTGTGACAATTGTGGCACCCACTCCCTTACCCCACCTAGCTTATGCAACCAACTTTTACTTTGTCGTCCTTCTAGGGATGAGAATGGACGTGTTCATGAGCCCTCATTGGACATGCTCATGGACACGTCTATTCTCACCCCTACCTCCTCCTAATGTCAATTTAATCTCTTTAATACTACCCTCTCTCCTTGTTTCTTTCCTTTTGTTATGTCCCTCAAACTTTGAACAATGACATTAATGCCAGTCTCCATGCGCACAGAACATCTGGCAGTCACAGCAGACGTGAAGGTCTTGTATTAAGTAGAGGTTAAGGTAGAATGTTTTTGACTGGATGCTTAGAGTGATAAGATGCTTGTAGACTTGGGAGGATAAATAGGCAAAACTGATTCTAAGGGAATGGAGAGATTTAGGGATTCAGGAAGAGTAATATGGTATACAAATACTAAGAAAAACTATTGTTCAAGTTTTGAGAATAACTGCATCAAGTTTGTTGTAAGTTTACTATGCTTTTTTCATCGATCTAACGCATATATATTATCTGTTGAGAAGTACATTTCACCTTTAGTGTGTGAGGTAGCAGCTATTTAGTTTCAATGTGTTTGGCAATTGTCCCGTATTTACAGCTGAGAATGAACCTGGGACTGAATTTTACTTATTTAGAGTGTAAGAGATGCCCATGATACATGGATCAAGTGATTGTTATTATACAGCAATTAACTGTAATTGACAGTCTCCTGACTGTTAGAAGAATACTGAAGTAAATTGGGAGAGATGCTTCTGGATGGCTCTAAGGAGAGACCATACAGGTTCGAGCAAGTCCTCAACTCTATGTTCGACGCTAAGAATTCCCTACAGCAAATTTATCAGCTGCTCCTCTTCTGCTGGATGCTACCCTTAAGAGTAGGGGGAAATGGAGGTTGATCCTTTGTTAAGATTGCTTCCAGGCTTTATGGCAAACTCTCTTCTATGGAGTTTCCACGTCCAGGAATTTCCGCTTGAATGTGTGATGGTTTTGTGCAAAGAAAATGAAGACGGCAACTGTTTTCTTTTGACATATTACTAAACTGGTGTCTTTATTACCTCAAAAATGGCAGGACACATTAATTATTATCATGTATAGGTTTGTCAAGGAAAAACATCCCAGCAAAAGTGAAGCGGTAAGCCCGTCAGGGCCAGGTGCATTGTCCTCATGAATGGAGAAGACCGTCCTTTTCACCTCCGCTTATTCAAATATAATGATTCAAACTGCTTAAGATGAACTATGTACAAAGTCCTAACTTTATTTGTGGTATCCTTTTAGATGTTCCTTGTTGGTTGTGAGATACCAATATTATGAATGTAGCCTTGTGTATATTCTGTGGAAAAAAACAATTTTTTCAAAGGCAATAGTCCAAAGTTATGGATTTTGCTTAACCAACTTAGTAATTAGCATACGAAAGTTTGGTTAAGCAGAAAACCTGTGGTGTGATATGAATTAACAACAAAACCTTGATATACCAATTGACAGCATAATCAAATTCCTTTCCAGGTTTCACTGATACCATAGATTGTCAATACTAACTAGAAACCACATTGGGTACTACCAAAGGATAGGCGAAAGTACTGCTAGGTGGAAACCATTTCCCTTGAACTTAAAAACAGTTTCTATACTCGAAGGTTTAACCTGTGATGTGTAGACATGGACACAAGAGTCATACTCCAACACGTGCAAGAGAGCGAGACAGCGATTCTCCAAAATAGACACGAGGGCACAGCTAGATATCAATATATAGTATAATGTTGCACGTGGGTAGGTGGGCGGGAGGGTCCCGTCATGTTGGACGTGCAATATTTGCTAGGGAAGCATCCTACATATCACAGGTAGGGTTGGCTAATGGGACGAATCGGGTTGATTCGTCCCGTCAACCAACGAATTAAGGACGAGACGGGTTGAAACTCGTCTCGTCACTGATTCGACGAGACGGGTCATTTACCTGGGTAACGAATCGGGTCTCTGATTCGTTAGCTGGATTCGCTGAGACGGGTCCAACCCGTCTCGGCATTTTTTAATATTTTTTTGTAATTTAGAAGTTCCCTTTAAATTTTAAAATTAAAAGTTATAAAGAAATTAGAAAAAGAATAGTAAAAAAAGAGAAATTTTTTTAAAAATTTGTCTAAATTACAAAAAAAAATAGAATTATTATACACTAATTACAAATTTTAGTAAGGTAAATTATTTTATTAATATGAAAAAAATCAGATACTAATCTGCTCATTTCATATAATATACATATAAAACTCTATGCTCATCTCATACAATGTACATAAAAAAACTCTGGTGGTTCTCTACTCTTCATTAACGTCCGGTTCGAATTCTTCATCTAGAACAGTTTTTTCTTGTATGCGTCTTTCTGCATCGACTCAGTCTTTTAAGCAAACAGTCATCTCCAATTTTCTCGGCGTCAGCATGCTCCTCTAGAGTGTCAAAACTCTACCACCTACAGAAAATGTGCTCTCGGACGCTACTGTAAAGGCTGGAGGTGTTAGTATATCTCGGGTCATGGTAGAACGAATAGGAAATTATTTTCTCTGTTCTTTTCACCATAACAAAACATCAAATGTTCCCATGATTCATCATCATTTTCATTTATTTCTGCAGGCATTGTGTTCAAATATAAATTAAGTTTATCAAATGAATCTACTCCTGAAGAGTGTTTCTTTCTAATATTAGAGGAAAGCAAACTTTAAAATTAGATAATCTTTTACCTAGACTAGTAGAAGAACTTTGTGATGGTGTAGGTGTCCTAACTTCAGAAGAAGAAGGGGGGAAATAACTCATCTCTGTACAATGAGTACATTTCTTCTAGAAGAGATATAATTTCTAAAAGTAATTTATCTACATCTTGTTCATAATTTAAACATAAAATAAAATTGGATAATAAAAATTTTAAATTATCTATTTTAATTATAGGATCCATAATTGCAGCTAAATAAAATAAAAAAGGCATATTTTCAAAATATTTTCAAATTTTTTCTTCCATATCATGTATAGCCTCTTCATGACTGTCATCATCTCTATATGCAACAAATACTTAAGCAATCTCATTAAGATTATAAAAAACTAAGTTAAATGTGAGATAGTATGTTCCAGAAAGTGCTTTTGTGGCAGTGTCAAATTTTTATAGAAAAGTACAGAAAATTTCATACAATTTCAACTCTTCATCGCTAATATAACAAGATGAACATTCATTTACTGTAAAAAATTGAATTGCTTGTTTATAAGAAAGTCAATCTTTCCTCATATTGTAGCTTGAATTCCAACGAGTTTTCACATCTGCTTAAAGTAGCTTTTCCTTCAGTTCACGTTATCGGCAATAACTTTTAAACGATTGTCTCCTAGGACCACTATGGTTTATATGTAAAATAATTTCTTTAATTTTATAAATATATTTGTCTAAAATTTTTAGACCATCTTGTACACATAAATTCAATATATGGCAAACACATTTAACATGAAAAAGTTTACCGTTTAAAATCGGATCTAATACCATTTTTAATTGTCTTATTGAAGCAGTATTTTCACTTGTATTATCAAAAGAAATAGAAAATATTTTATTTTCTATATCATAATTTTACAAGTAAGAAAAATTGAATTTGCTACATTTGTAGCAAATGTTTCTTAGAAAATTTAGAAAATGATAAAATACGTTTTGTAAAATCCAGTTATCATCAATAAAGTGAGCAGTAACACTTAAATAATGAATAAGATTAAGAGCTTCCCATATATCGGAAGTTAATGAAAATTTCTAGCATCCTAATAAAAAGAGCTTTCAAAATATTTTTTCTATTTACAAATAAATTTTCAATTTCTTTAGTTATAGTTTGTCTACTAATTCTCTTATAATCAGGAGCAAAATAGATTTAAGATAATAAATGCATCTGATTCAGTAAAAGAAAATGGAAGTTCTGTTCGAACAATAAATTCAGCTAACTTACGTTTATTTACTTCAGGCTTATATCTTCAAGTAGAGAGTATGCCTGAATCAGCTAATATTTGTGCTTGTTGTGGTGATAAACCGTGATCTTTAGCATGCTTCTTTTCATAGTGTTTACTAAGAACACATGTACTGTATCCTTCTTTATGATCAAATAGTTGATGGCAGTACTTACATTCTGTCTTTCTTCTACCTTCAATAACTTTTTTTCGAAGTGGTTCCACACTAGAGAAGTTTTGGCTCTTACTTTAGTGGTTGTGCTAGTTGGTTGTTGTATTTCTAGAACTATAGTATCATTCAGTGCTGGTTGTGTATCTTGTTATTCTTGTGTTTCAGTAAAAAAAGGAGTCAGAGATTGTGCGTGCATTGGTGATGTGACATTAAAAGTTGAGAATATGAGGAATAGTGAGGAGGGAAGAAAATAGAATGCCGACCTGTACTACTATCACTAGCATATGCAGCATGTGTATAGGGTGTAAAGCCACTGTAGTCAATTGCATAGCTTGACGAACTGTGATAGGGAGTAAAGCCGGATGTTGGGGGACCATAATTGTATGGTGGATAAGCGGCATATGTTGACGATGAGTTACCGCTAGCATTGGTGTAAGGTAGGAAGATGAAGAATTGTGTGTTGATGAAGAGCTACCACCGATTTCGGATGAGGTACCATCAGTACTCTAGTTGGGCTACATAAGACTAGATTAGAAGTTGGTAGAGATTTGTAATTGTAAGAGAATAAGAGTGATTTATAATAGAAGAGAGAGGGTTGAGGTTGAGTGAGAAGAAAGTAAATGAGATTGGAGAGTATTTATAGAGGTTAGGGGTTTTTAATTTTTTTTTTTTTTTAAAGGACACAACGGCTCTATTTTGAGCCGTTGAGGATTGAAAGAAATAAAAAAGAATTTAGGGACCTGAGACTAATTTTCCTCTCTCACAGTTATATAATAATATTGGACATAAAAAAAAATTATTAGAGGGGGTTGGGGAAATTTTCCCGGACCCAATTCATCACGTGATTCATCACGGGACGAATCTAACCATCCTATACACGGGACAGGTCAATTCGTTTTGACCGCCCCTAAACGCGGCGGGTCCGGGTTGACCCGTAACCCGCCCTGTGTGACTCAAACAGGTCGCACAAGGCGGGGCGGGGCGGGTCGAAGCGGGTCGACCCGCCCCATTAGCCATCCCTAATCACAAGGTTATAACTGACATTTCGAGGCATAAAATCTTTCACATCAGTTTAAATTGTTCCGGAAAAAATCACATATTAAGATACTGAAGTATGTCAACAAACAATAACCAATGCTTGAGTTATTGGACACCAATATGAAGGCAAGTAATGTAATCTAGCAGATGTTAAGAGTTCTTGGGTAAAGAGTCTAGTATCTATAATCACTTTTATTATTTATAATGATAGTTTGTGGTGTTTAGTTAAGATTTATAAAACAAGTTGATTATTGTTATTGTGTTTGCACCATTTCTAATCATATAGTCGCATATGAAACTTGATGTGACAAGCCTCCATTTTCTTTCTCGGTGCTTCTTCACATTGCAACTAATCTTGAATTTGGCACAAAAAACTTCTTTTTCCTTTTTATTTATAACAAAGATCATAATTGGATCTTTAACTTTGATATTTTATACTCCTTTTGTTGTTATGATTTGTGTGCTGAAGACAGAAGACAGAATAGATTCAATGATTTTGAATGCTCCTAGTTTCAATTTTGTTTTTCTAGTTTTATATTTACCTCAACTTTTAATGTCTTTTTGATTCATCTATTCTAAAATTGTCCTAAACATTTGCAGTTCTTTCAATATTTTTGTAACCTTTATTTTCACACATAACTATCTGGTTTTTGTTCTACTTACATGCCCAAGTTCACTTTGTGTGTAATTCTACAGGTGTAGTGTTTCAATGTTGTTTCTTTGTTTGTTATCTGCTTCTATACAATGAAAAGATTTATGTAGAAATACACAAGTGACAAACAACAACCAAAAAGAAAAATAATCTGGTTCATATTGCATTTCTCAAGGTCATGCATCATGCATCCATAAGGATCTTCCAGTTGCATCATGACATTAATGTCATTATTTCACAGCATGACATCAGAAAACTGGCTCTACTTAGCCCAACTCTGACCACCAGCAAACATTCAGATTATGTAAAATTATTTCAACTAATGATCACCTCACACAAAATACATCTAGGGATGGCTAATGGGGGGGTCGCCCGCTTAGACCCGCCCCGCCCCGTCCTGTGCGACCCGTTGAGTCGCACAGGGCGGGTTGCGGGTCAACCCGGACCCGCCCCGTTTAAGGGCGGGTCAACCCGAGTGACCCGTCCCGTTTAAACGGACGGGTCAGATCGTCACGGGACGAATCGGGTCAGGAAAAATTTCCCCGACCCCTCTCTTTATTTCTTTTTTTTTTTTAAGTCCTATATTATTATATATGTGAGAGGGAAAAATTAGTTTCAGACCCCCTATTTTATCTTTTATTTTTTTTAAATCCTCAACAGCTTAAAAAATTACATATTGAGATAAATTTGAAATTTTTAAAAAAATAATAATAATAAAATCTGAGAGGGCTAACCTGTCTCGGCGAATCCGGGTAACGAATCGGGTCAAAGACCCGATTCGTTACCCGATTCTTGATTCTCGTTTGGATTCGTTACGAGACGGGTTCAACCCGTCTCGTAACGAATTCGTTAGCTAACGGGACGAATCAACCCGATTCATCCGTTAGCCATCCCTAAATACATCAGATGCCATGTAAGATCAGATTGTCTCAGAAGAGAAGTTTTAAGTTCAGAAAAGCAAACTACAACATCAATCTCGAGCAATGCAGAAAGAAATGCAACATGCAAACATACTTAGTCACATGACATATTTCAAATCCACATTAAAAAAAAGGGTAAGAAACAGAAAATCAGTAGAGGACTAATTTGAACTTCTTTTCAGAAATTTTCAAGCCATGTTACTTTGTATGCACAACTTACAACAATTAGGAGTCATGGAATAATCTTGGTCACAATGCAAAGGTGATGCTTAATACCACCACACGGCCATACAACAGATCTCATCTCCAAGGCAGTAATTTCGGAGCATTATCCGAGCTTAATTTCTTTATGCCATCCGCGCGGCCATTATCCAAGCTTTCTGTTAAAGACACATTATCCAAGCTTTCTGTTAAAGAATGTAATAACTGGATCTGAAGCTCACATGAAATCTTCTTCCAGTTCTTCCAGTGACTTGTTAGCAGATGCAATTTGTTTGTTTGAGGTCATCTTGTCGGAGACCATGAGACCCTTGTAACTCCTTATATCTGCCTGTTTCCTTCTCCAGCCTCTCCATCTCTTCCCTTCGTTTCTGCACAAAAAGCACATGAAGTTTTGTCAACCCTTATTACTGTCATTTTACCATGTAGTAATTATATTGATCGATACCTGAGGGAAAAAAATTAATGAAGCTAGATGTTATATCTCATTTGAGCTGCAAGCAAGAATCAATAGTTCAATAAGCTTCTCTAGTATTTCAGAGACTCACTTTCTCTCTCAATTGCTGCTTTCTTTCAGCTCTCTCAGCGGTATTAACAGCTTCTCGCTCCGCTGTGCATGAAAAAGAAGCGAAAATAATTTGTCACATAAAATTTACCAATACATAAATAACAAGTGCACATGGACTATCATAGGACTAAAACAGTGAGCAAAGAAAGATCTGCTTTCTATCAAGTTTTGAGCACAACACAAGTTTCAGGCTGTTACAAGAAAGATTTTTAAGGGATCCACCACTTCACAAATTTATGCCCTTGCATTATCATCGTAGGAAATCCCTGAAAATTGAAAAGAAAAGTATTTTCCTTCATAATTCCTGCTATTACCAATTTACAAATGTAATTTGTGATGATTATAATGTTACAAAGAGAACCTAAACAATAAGTTAGATGACCGCATAGCCCATAATAGGACCAAATGGCAGGATACAAAACTCACGGTTATCTATCAGTTTTAATAAAGGCCTCGAGCTATGGCCATAGCTGGTAAAATTTCATATACAGTTCTCTCTTTGATACTTTCCACACAATCAATATCAAATTTCCTACTATCATACAATACAGACTCTCATAGGCTAAAGGGAAGAAAAAGAAGAAGAAAAAATGAAATTTTTTTTAAAATTTGGGTGGGTGGTGGTGGAGAAGACAAACCATATACTGGTGCTAGCAAGATTTGAACCCTGGACCTATTGCCCATCACAAAGAGGCTTTACCAATGTGCTATTGTGGCACTTGTGGTAGTGTGGTTCATGTAATTATTGCGTTCATGCAGAAATCCATATTTGCTCGTGAAGATGCTTTCAACTGCCTAATGACAGAAAGTAGTAGAATACTTGGGAAAGATTCTTGTGCTTCAGTATATTATCATGGCAGATGGCACAACCACAATAAAGAGATACACTACTGTATTAATAGGCAGCATAAAGACTTGATTGAGGCAAGATTTAAGACTTTCACCTTTCAAGTCCGGCTTCCTCTCTACTTTTGTCTTGTTCAGTCTATTAACAACTCATTTAGACGCTTCTCAACTTTAACAGTGCGAACCTGTAAAGAGACTAGGCGTCAACCACAATGTACCTAACTAGTCTTTAACTCTATTGCAATCAATACACACAATGTTTTGTCAAAATAAATCTCTGACAGTGGACTAATTTTCATAAACATGACATTATAAATGATAAATTTTATTAATATGTATTTGTAATAAGAATCATTTATCAGGAAACACCTGAGAGGTAACATGCATACTCTATAATAATTGAAGCACAGATCAAGATAACCATCCAATAGATCTCAGAAGATATTAAATTCATACATGCAAATTTACAGCAGTCAGTTTTTACGTGACTGAAACTACTTAGAGACATGAGGAAAAGCCAAGAATTACAGATGAGGACCTTTTAGTTATAAATTGCAGGTTTGGGTATGGAAAGGGCTAATAATAATTTATCATTTCATTCTCTGTCTGTTGTTGATTTTTCCCCCTAAATAATTGTTTTGTGAGAGCAATGCTCAAATCAGTCATTGTAGTTGTAAGAAATAAAAAGTCATTTGTAGTTGTAAGAAATAAAAATCAAATAGATTTTTTACATAATCTATCAAGATAAAAGGAAATCGACATGAATCTAAAGTCGAACTGCACTGGGCTGTGAAGTTTGGATTTTTATCTTGTCCAGATCTGAAACTATGCCAAAACTATTTAGAGCCCAGGTGTTTGTGTTTATAATAGTCCCATCTCATCTGCACCATTTAGAGAGTTCAACATCATGTTGATGGTCTGTGGTCAAACTTTGTAGAGCCTTCTGCTCCATGGCTGACAATATTTGATAGGAAAAGGCTTAGATAGTGACAGCAAGGATTGATGATAATGATGACGCATTTGAATTTTAATTAATTACAAAGGACAATTTATTAGCTCACCACTAAACAGAGAGAGATGTTCTAGTTTCCACAGGAATTCTGATAAATCATTACATTACTCAATCTATTGAGTAGATAATGTTCCTCTAAGAATTCACTTCTCCTGGACAACAATTAAGACTATGTGTTGAGATGTAAACTTGGACTGATCTAGTGTCTTCATATAATAAACTGGACACTGAAATAGATTGTAGAAAGCTACGACATAAACATAAATCTATGGCCGTTACTCCTCTGTCTTGATAGCTGGATAATGTTCCTCTCAGAAGTCATGTGTCCTAAATAACAAATTAAGACTAGTTAAGACATATAATTGGATGGCGCTAGTGTCTTCATATGGTAAATGTCCGTCTAACTAGAGTTAAGTGTAGAGCACTTCAGCACAAACATGCAGTTCCATGGCTCACCCAATTTGATGGGGTAAGGATAAGATGGTGGTGGTGATAACTAATGATGATCACTCATTGAGCTTTCTTTAGAAAAGAAATTAAATTATTGCACGTGTGATGCACGTGTTAAGAAAAACATTCAATATATAGATGGAAAGAAATTTAGATGAAAAAACTATTTAGATGAAATTAAGATATTAAATACTTATATATTCTCAAAATAAAATTATAGAATTCATAATTGAGTAGCATCTAATTAAATAACTTTTAATTTAGATGTCATAATAAATGTGATGTGAAAACAATTGAAAGCTACTAAAGAATTACACCCATAAATAATAGTATTCAATAAGAGAATAATATATGGAGTTTGATGTTAGTTGTAAAGTAGCTTTTTAATTTTTTGTTTGATAGAATATGTAGAGAGAAATGAGAGCGGACCGTGAGGCAACTCTTAGGACTCAAGAGTTTGCATTAAATAGTAGAGATTTAATACAATTAGCTCACACAGTCTATTATAGAGAGAAATGTGTTAACCAAAGGATATTAACGCAAATCCTATAGTACCATATCTATTATTTGTATGGATAACATTCCACTTAGAAATCACTAATCTTTGGCAACAAATAGGGCACTTGCTGAGATGTATATCAGACAGGGCTAGTGTCTGCACATGATACATTGAACATTTACCAGGGTGTAGAACACTACAACACAAACATGTATCTCCCCAAATATACAGGAAAACTTATGTCTATTTATTTATAATGTTGTAGATAAGTCAGATTGTGATGGAAACCCTGCCTGAACTCATTATACTGCAATGATCTATAATCTGAACCCTCCAAAAGAAATACAAAATGTATTATATCACACCTTGCTACAATAGAGTAGTAAACATAAAGGCACCCATCCATGAATGCATGTGGGAGGAAGTAATCTCATAAAACATTTTTTTCAGAAGAGCGTAAAAAGTTTACTTTTTGTTAAGTGACAAATGTTAGATCTCAAACTTAGAAAACATTTGGTGAATGCATTTTCACAACTCCAAGAACCAGAATCATTTGTGAAATATAAAAATACATCAAAATGGTCAACAGAGTTTACCTGTTTGATCTTACACAATATATGGAAGCTTTTAGTTTTAGGCTTTTAGCTTAATTGTATCCATTCATGTTTAAACTATTAACCATATTTGACGCTCACAAAGAGTTCATTTGTGCTTTCTTTTTTAAAATATAATTGAGTTGATTTCAATTTTTAATATATAAAGTCAGAACTGTAATCGTTGATTCATTATGGTCAAGTTATCTAACCACAAGCCTACAGAGGCTGCCTCCTGTCTCCTCTTAATCTTCTAATTTCAAATCAAATAAATTATGAAGTGATGCACTAAAACAAGAAGAAGAAACTTCTTGACTCATAATCTTAGGCATAAATAATTATAATCAAAAGGCAAAACAAGTTTATGAAGTCCGTACCAACAAATTTTATTATTAATGAGAATTCAACATGTATAAATTGGCAAAGACAAAGTTAATAGAAGTTAATAAACGATGCTGGCAGTCATTTAGCATTTTGCTCTTCTAGAGTTGAAAGTTGCTTACGTCCTTCAAAATCTAAAATTTGCGCATATATCATAAGACTTGATTTCCTTCCATCCACAGATGCGCTAACTATGATCCATCAAAATGTACTGAAAAATATAAATGATAATTTATTATTCTTCTAGTTTGGATTAATTATGAATCCTTTGAGCATGCAATTCTCCTTAAAAGATATTTATATGATGCTTGCTTAAAGAAATGCTACTTCCCTTGCGTGGGCATGCAATTAATAGTTCTTCTGGGCTGTAATGGTTGCAAGCGTCCTTACTGTGTAGCTTATCTTTGTATTACATCATTTACATTGCAGGTATAAATGCAGATAATAGAAAATAACTAAATCTACATGTCTTAATCCCTTCTTGACTTAAAACCACATCCCGAAAAGCTATGTTTCAGCTAGGCATTTCAAACATATAACATATTACCTTAAGCATCTTCAAAAAACTGGAAAACACATTATGCAAAGAGACTCTACTGAGAATTGTTTTATAAGAAAACAGAAAAACATCCAGATGCAAAAGGAACAGGGATCAAGATAACTTCCTCCTTTACCCAAAGCAGAGGATGTATTATTCTTCTGTCAACTGGCACATATCTTATAACGCCCACCCATGGTTCAAAGACTCGGCCGAGTCGGAGACGAGTCGGCCGAGTCGTATCCGTCTCGGCCCGCTCCGAGACGAGTCCGAATCACAAGTCGGTCGATTCAACTCAGAGGAAACCGACTCGGCCGAGAATCGGAGTTGACTCGGTCGACTCGGCATTATGATGATGATTTTGTAACTCATTGCAATTCAATGTGAAAATAATTACATTAGCATGTATTTATGAATGTAGTTTGTGCAATTTACTATACTGTGCATGTATTTGATATGCTTCTACCAACAACGCGTATATTTATACTTTCGCTTTATGTTTAGTGTGCTAGATGATATATTTTGAACATGTAATACATGAATGTGGATATCTACATTTTTTAAGATTTGTCGTGATTTTTTCAGAATTTTTTGAGCTTTCTATGCAGCGTTTTGCGGGTACGAGTCGGCGGCCGAGACCGCGACTGTGAACCATGCGCCCACCCCCTCTCCCTTAATTCATTTGCTTCAAATTATTTTTTTATTCCTCTTTCAAGAGGAGGACTTGACAGCGCAAAATCTTCC